>CAJUYI010008613.1:0-10794 GCA_910591695.1 Galerucella pusilla
GGAAGTAAATTATTTATAATTTTGAAAATAAATGTCATTGTTTTAACATAAAGAAACTGTTGGACGTTCAGCCAATTTAAAGTATTTAACATAAGTTGGATACTGGTGTATCTGTTGTACCCTAAAATAATTCTCATTGCCTTATTCTGAATTAGCTGCAGCCTATCGAAGCTTGAATTAGAACATCCTGTATATATAAGAGAACAACAATAATGGAAATGCGGTAATATAAGTGTATTGTATACTGTAACTTTTGTCAACATTGATAGGTAAGGTGATATTCGACATAGAAAACCAACTTTTTTGCCAATTTTTCTACAAATATAATTTACATGATTATTAAACTTGAGTTCACTATCTAAAATAAAGCCTAAATATTTTATTTCACTTACATTCTCTATTACATTACTATTTATTTTAATGGATAAATTTAGGGACTTGAACTGTTTCTGTACCATCAAGTTACCAATAAACATATATTTTGACTTTGTTTCATTTATCTTTAGCTTATTCATTTCAAACATTTTACAAAGCAACAGCAGTTCACTATTCACAGTATCAAATACTTCATGTAAGTCATCACCATAATAGTATATTAATGTATTGTCTGCAAAAAGATGGATTTTACACTTATTTAAAACATTTCCCAAATCATTAACATACAGAATGAACATTAGTGGTCCCAGTACACTGCCTTGTGGTACTCCAACGCTATTCAATTCCGTGTTGGAGACTATACTATTAACCTTTGTAATCTGGTGCCTGCATGTCAGGTAACTCTCCAGCCATTTGTACACTATTCCACTAAATCCATACCTCCTCAATTTTAAAAGTAAAATATTTCGATCGATCGTTTCAAAGGCTCTTTTGAGATTATAGCTGCTTTGGGGGGGGGGCTTTGTCCCCCCCTAAACACGCCACTGGGTATGGGTCAGTTGCCATTGTATATTGTTGCTTCTGATTTTTACAGCCATTTATATTTATCCATAATTTCAAAAATATCTGGACTGAACAGTAATGTTTTACAACAATATATTCTTTACTCAATAATCATATGAACATTATTGTATTAATAATGTAACTTGTGCATTTCTGTACCTTATGTTCTCTAAACTTCTCATTTATTTCTCTAGAGACCTAATGAATGTGATGGAACCCACAATTTTTTGATGACTACTTGAGTTTTATTTTTATGGAAACAATGAACTTCAAATTTCATAGGAAACCCAATTATTGGATGTTATTGGAAAGGCAACTTTTGGTGAGTACAGACAAAGTATAAATAGTTCACACAAGGTGAGAAGTAAATTTTCTATTAGTTGATGTTGATAGTTACTGGTGATTTCAATTTTTTTCACATTTAAAAACAATAGGTAAAGTGGAAACACGTATCTAAAAATTTTAATTGGCAGCTTTAAGAGCAAATGTTGTGTTATGAATTATTATTTGTTTTAATTGGACCAAGGAAACAACAATGTACCTACATCGTTTTATTGTTTATTCTTTTTGCTATTTTTTGTGAATACACCATCTTTTTTCATATCCCCCTAAATTTAATACCATAGAGAAATATAATATAATGAGTTGTCGACCCTGTAGTAACAGTTGGCATCACGTCGATCGAAGCGCACCAAGAAGGGTTGTTGGAACTAATTTTTGAGGGCGGGATATTTAAAATTGCTTAGTTTGGATTGTGAGTATGTAAATCTCACAATTTGTCTAAAAATTGTTTATTATATAATTATTTCATTACAAAAAATTGAAACTAATTTCATTTTTCTAATGAAATGATTATAATTAGTGAACAATTTTAAGACACACATTAGAGATATAAATAAATGAGAAATCAACACTGTATAAATTTCCTTTAAATTCATACATGGGTTCGCTCCCGCGTCTATTGTTTTACGAGTCTTATCGATCCGTCCCGAACGTCGTACCTTTGGAGTCGATAGAACCATATTCTCAATTAATCCCTCTCTCTACTTGTGACTGTGGAAGTGTGAGCAGCTAAGTTCATTAGCTTTTTATAATGTTAAAATATTAATTTCAATAGTTCATTCTTTTGTATCAAAGGTGACTCAGATAATGTATAGTCAATTAGAGTCAGTGATTTGTCCAGGAATAGGTACTGTAAATACAGTGAAATTTATCAACTCTTAAATTTACATTTCTATTTTCACCGGCATGGTCGCGCTGTTGCCATTCGGGACTCGGGTGCCAACCATCTATAGATTCTCATATTTATGCAATCCCTATTAAGATTTGGAACAAGGAAGCGCTTTATAATTTGTTTCCTACAGCTATTGGTAATTTTATATTAATAGATGCACTTGTATTGTTTCTTATTGCCAGTATTACCTTTATTTACTCGATTGTCACTACATTTAAATATTTAGTAACTTCAAATATCAGTTAGTGAAATACTGCATTTTATTTATTCCTACCACCTACATCAAATTATCCAAAGTTGCTGGCGCTTATGCCAGCTGGTCCTTCGTAGCTTCGTTTATTTAATCTCTGCCAATTGGACTTGGCCAGCTTAATTTTGAAACCGCTCAAACATGTGCTAAGGAATCAAACCAGCAAACTTCGTTACGGCGAACTCCTAGAAATTGCACAAACACTAATTTAAAATTTTTATTAAACTGCACATAATATCAACAAATAATCTACATCTATATTATTATCATCAATTCATCCAGCATTTACATACTATTAATCACAAAATAATATATTTTTACTAAACTTACATTATATATTTAGGAGAGTTAATCCAATATCACATTCAATTGCACATTATTTTAAAATTATTCACATAAGCTTTAAAAATTTAAATAAAAAGGAGTTAGAAAGTAAATTCTCCATTTCTATGAATCAAAAATACTTGAAAGACTGCTGCTACAAAGAATCAATTCAGATCCGGAAACAGAAGAATGGATTCCTCACCACCAATTTGGTTTTCGGAAAGAGCACTCCACGGTCCAGCAGGTTCATAGAATAGTTCATAACATAAATACAGCAATGGAAAACAAGCAGTATTGTACAGCTGCCTTCTTGGATATTAGTCAAGCCTTTGACAAGGTTTGGCACACAGGTCTGGTATTCAAAATAAAGAAATATCTTCCCATCACCTACCTGAAACTATTGAGATCCTACCTAAGCGACAGAGAATTTCGAACGAGAATGAATGAAAGTCTTTCCAATAATTTTCCAATTAAATCCGGGGTACCGCAGGGCAGTGTTCTTGGACCGCTGTTGTATGTACTACATACAGCAGATCTACCAACCAACAATGAAACATTCACTGGAACTTTTGCAGATGATACCGCCGTTCTTGCAGCCCACGAAAACCCAGCTACAGCGTCTTCGATTCTTCAGGCACAACTAAACAACATTCAAACTTGGTTACATAAGTGGCGGATCAAAACGAATGAAACAAAGTCAGTCCAAGTGACCTTCACGTTGAGAAAAGAACAGTGCCCTCCAGTGACACTTAATAACATCCAACTTACACAATCCCCTAGCACCAAATATCTAGGAGTGCACCTAGACTCAAAACTCAACTGGAAAGAACACATACTCAAGAAGCGGAAACAAATTGCCCTAAGAATAAAAGACCTACACTGGTTAATAGACAGAAAATCGAAATTGAGCCTAGAGAACAAAATACTCGTCTACAAAGCTGTCATCAAACCAATCTGGACGTACGGTATACAACTCTGGGGATGTGCGAGCAAGTCGAACATAACCATAATCCAAAGAAGCCAGTCTAAAATATTACGTATGATAACTGAGGCACCCTGGTATGTGTCAAATCTAACACTCCACGAAGACCTAAGAATACCATTTATACAGGATGTAATTACAGAACAAAGTAATAAGCACCACAAAACACTAGAATCGCACAGCAACCCTCTACTCCATCCCCTAATAGAACCGCAAATTGACAGAAGACTCAAAAGAAACTGGCCAGCCGATCTGAAAAATGATTAAAGGGGTAGCCTCACTGGAGAAGACCTCACCACGCCAATAGGAACACACTGTTCCCGAGCCAACAAATTAGCCTATAGAACTGTTTGTTTTGATTGCTAAGAAATGTGGTATAATAAAAAAAAAAAAAATTTCTATGAAGACAGGAACATGTCTAGAACAAAATAAATGAAATGCATTACCTTAAGTTACAATTTGTTAGGTAGATGAGTTTCTTTGAGGCTATCATTATTGTTGGAAAAAATAAGCTTTCATTTCACAGGCAATAGCTACAGTATTTTCAAAAGCTTGGGTATTATTATTATGTTCAACTACTTTTGGTAGTAGTGTTTGATTTAAGGATTGCAAAGGTAAAACAAATCTAATAAGTATTTTGCATATTGAACCTGTGAATGCATTATTATTAAAATGATCTTCACACAACCTTTGATGTAGAAGGAAATTCTAAAATGTTGTACCACTGTTCACTTTGATAAATATCAGATGGAAATTTGAAAAATGTTTTATTCTTACTACAATTTGTGAAGTGGCCAAAAATATTTACTAAGTATTACAATTTTTTGCAATACAACTATGACGTATTATATTTGGTGATGATATTTTAAAGATTTACTTACTTTTATTTCCTTAATTAGAACTAAAATCCTAAACAAATTTATAAATAAACTAATTTTAAATCCGACTCACCATTTTGTAGAATAATTATTGACATTTTAAACTTTTACTATGACTTTGACAAGCAGAAGCTAGATTCACACCAGCCAATGTATGATTGATTTTGTATATTTTCGTTTTTAATGACTTAAAAGTTGATACATTAGGATATTTCATAATATTTATCGACATTGAAGGATAAATAGTGAAGTGAAATGTAATTTATAGTATTTTAAACCATTTTATTCTATTTCCCTTTTGTAAAAAGTCTTGTAGTTCTCACGACCGAAGCGACTCGATCCGCGGGTCAGTTGCGCAGTAACGTTGTGCCTTATACTGCCTATACTTCAATCCGTCTCTTTTATTTTGTCTATGTTTAATAGGTACTTTCGACATAATTTTTTATAGTAATACCACATTATACCAAAACAACTATCTGCATCTCAACTTCGCGCATCCGTTGTGCGCATCCGGTGTGCGCAGTTCACCATTTCGGTTTAGAAACCTCTCAAGTTCGGCAAGGACGGCGTATATTCTACTTCGGTTTAGGAACAGTTCAGTTTGGTTTAGTCGCGTAAGCAGTGGCGTAGTGTGAGTTAATTTTTTTTTTGATTGACAGTAATCAAATAAGATGAATAAAGTTGTGGTGTGGTTTGTGCTGTAAAGAACTGTAAAAGTAAATCATATTTATATAATATGAAAAAAAAGTTTTTTTAGATTTCCCTGTTTTATTTATTATAAATTTATATATAAGAGTTCGATTATATTATACACTTGAATAGAAATACACAAATAGAAATTTCAAAAAAGAAAATAGAGAAAAGAAGAAATTTATTGATCTTTACGAAAAGGTGGGTATAGAATATTATGCTAGTTACTTCTATAAATAAACAAACAAAACATGTCTAGACACGTCATTATACACTGAAAGTTTAAAATTTATTTACATAAATCCAACATGATTATATTTATTTTACAATTAAAATGGAATTTTATTTATTTACTTAAATTTAAAAGAGTAAATCAATCTTCATATGAAGATCTGGACCATTCAAAGCCATTTTAAGTGTTAAGTTTTTCCATAATACTGGAAGAGTGTTATATATCTTACAGTAATAGAATTCTGTTTTCCTAGCAGTACCCTCTTGATTCATTTTTGTTAGTATAATGTTACAATCAGTCCGGCCCATATACTTCATTCATTAGTTTGTAATATTATACTATTGCTGTGTTCAATATTTTACTAAAATATTAGGTACTCTGTTTAAATATAAAAGTCGACTATTAATTATTTTGTTTATTATTTGTAAGTCTGAAATAAATATCATGCATCGGCACAGCCGGATGAGTGACGTAATTTTAAAATAGCTGATTAAGAAAATATAATTTGTTGGGAAGAGAGATTTGGATGTTTTAAAAATGTAAAAGACACTTCTTGTAAAACTGCAAAAGAATAAAGATCTGTTTTAATAAAATACTTTTCTTACTTCGCAAGACGTAATAATAATCAGGTTTTTGTATTTTGTATTATAGTTGTCTATCATTGATCCAGTGGTAGATATACTTATGTTTATTTTTATGCACAAAAATGATAGCTTCCAAAATGTATAAACAAGGTTTAAATATCTTCTGTAAGTTCCTTGTGGCATTCTTTATTATTTTTTGGGAATCAAATCACAATAATGTTTTTTATTTTTTATTTCGACGTTTCAGTAGCGTTCCAGCTACCGATGTCAAGATTAACTAGTAATGAAATAATTTCTGGTCCCTATCTGACACAACGAAACATATATGACAACTAGACAATCAATAATATTTTTAAGTTTAAGACTACAAAACTTTTATGTCAAATTTTATTAAGGTCCATTCATAGTAGATCACACCTCTGGTAAAATGTGAAATAAATATTTTATTTTATGACATTCCAAAGATATGATAGTCTACTAGAAATGGAATCCTGTGAAGTGCACGTTCCAGGAACGGTTTTTATTGGGATAGCGCTTTCTTTCGCTTATTTTGGAAATGTTAATAAAACGCGTTTGTTGTTACTTTTTTGTGTATGATTATTTTTGTTTTCAAAATATGTATGACTCAATTCCCAAAAAAATAAGAGAAAAAATATAAACAAGGTATTATGAGAATCTCTAATTTAATAAAAATAGGCCTTGCATGATCTCTATTATAATAAGGATAATTTAATTATTTGACGTCATATTTAATAAAATGTAATCTTAATTTGTAATTAAATATTATTGGATTATGAAATTTAACTAGGTATTTAATAAAAATCAATAAGTAGGTATATATCCTCTGTTTTATTACAATTTGTTTTGCTATTGTTGCCGATTCTAAATTCTCTAGATTTTTTTCCTTGTAACATATTCAAATTGTTTATTATATACAGGGTGTTTCAAAAAAAGGTAACACCGTCTCTAGGATAGGTATAAAACTGAAAAATAATTGGGGTTTGCTTAGTAAATTTTTTTTCTAACGCCATCCGTTTTCAAGATAAAGGGCGTTGAAGAAAATAAAAAATTACACATTTCTTACGATTTTGCCGAAACTACTGGCACCATTGTAATGAAATTTTATACGAATATGTTTTGGAAGATGATATATCCCATGAATTTGTTTTTATAACTAACTCTCATAGAGGGCGCTAGTTACACGATTCATACAACGTATTATTCAACATAACTTTTTTTAGGGTAGAATTATTAGTCAAAACTCCAAGTGAACATAAACATCGTTTAATTCTACACCAAAAAGGTACTCTTGGTAAAACTCGATATTATTTACCGTTTTCGGAATATTTTGATTTGAAAATTATGAAGTAATAATCGCTCCTCGTATAAGTTAATGATAAATTTATTAATTAAAAAAACTTACAATAAGAAAATTAAAATAAAGACAAAGAACATAACATAAAATTCAATTAGAGTAAATGTTCAAAATGTCCTCCGTTTTCACGAATACACAAGTCTATCCTTTTTTCTAAAGAATCCATTAATCTTCTTAACGGTTGGGGATCATCTATGATGTCATTAAAGTGACGTTTAATTCTGTCTATTAATTCTTGACGAGAATTTACCTCTGTAGCATAGACTTTTTCCTTAATATACGACCAGACTGTGTAGTCCAAAGGATTAAAATCGCATGACCGAGGAGGCCAATGAATCGGAGCTTCTGCACCTCTACCAATCCATCGATTCCGAAAATTGTTACTCAACCAATTACGACACCTTCTATCAAAGTGCGGTGGAGCTCCATCATGCATAAAAAATAATGATGTTCGCTCATTTATCGATAAATCTTCTAATATCTCAAATAAGTGATTATTTAAAAAATCAAGGTACATATCACCACTTAAATTTCCAGGTAGAATATGATAACCTATTAATCTGTTACCTAAAGTTGCTGCCCAAACATTAACTTTAAATGAGTTTTGGTAATGTGATACCCTTTTGGCTTGTGGATTCTCATCACACCAGTAGTGTGCGTTATGGGAGTTAAACATACCTTGTCGCGTAAAGGTGGCCTCGTCCGTAAAAAGAATACATTTAAAAAAATTTGGATTGAGGGCTGTCCTTTCTCGCAATGTTTCACAAAAATCGACTCTAACCGGTAGATCGTCCGGCAAGAGTTCTTGAACTTGTCTGTAATGGTAAGGATGTAGCTGCTGCTCTTTAAGTATCCGCCAAGTAGTTGAAGAAGATGTATTTGTTTGTCTTGCCATATTCCTTACACTTAATGTTGGATTTTGATCAACTAAATTTAAAATAATATTTTCTTTATTAATTGTTCTTGTTGTTCTTGGTCTACCTGAATTAATTTTCTTTGGTCTTACATTCCCAGTTTCTCGACAACGTCGTTCAACTGCTCTAAATGTTTTTTTACTTGGTAAGTTTCTTCTAGGAAACTTTTCTGCATAACGCGTAAAAGCTGCACTAGAGTTTCCTAAACACTCGCCTAAAGTTAATAACATGTCGGTGTATTCAACATTTGAGTACATTTTGTTTAACAATATCTAATTTTACAAATAACAAGGTTTCAAAACTCTATTTATTGTTGACTTATTGTCATAACAATCAATAAATGTCAATTTTACATGGCAAACTTAGAGAAAAGCGAACTTTATCATTAGTTTATACCAGGAGCGATTATTACTTCATAATTTTCAAATCAAAATATTCCGAAAACGGTACATAATATCGAGTTTTACCAAGAGTACCTTTTTGGTGTAAAATTAAACGATGTTTATGTTCACCTGGAGTTTTGACTAATAATTCTACCCTTAAAAAAGTTATGTTGAATAATACGTTGTATGAATCGTGTAACTAGCGCCCTCTATGAGAGTTAGATATAAAAACAAATTCATGGGATATATCAGCTTCCAAAACATATTCGTATAAAATTGCATTGCAATGGTGCCAGTAGTTTCGGCAAAATCGTAAGAAATGTGTAATTTTTCATTTTCTTCAACGCCCTTTATCTTGAAAACGGATGGCGTTAGAAAAAAATTTCACTAAGCCAACCCCAATTATTTTTCTGTTTTTTACCTATCCTAGAGACGGTGTTACCTTTTTTTTAAACACCCTGTATATTCACAACATTAATCTACTCAATAACATTTTTTTTCGAAACATAAATTCAACAACTTTGAATTATACTAATCCTTCCCTGTCCAAAAATTAGAACTGTTGTTATTTGTTAGTGAATACGGACCTCGTATCTAAACCCGAATAGCCGTTTCAAGGCCAAATAAAACTATTGTGTACAAGCGATGCGCGAAGCTGAGATGCACTACTGGTTGTTTTGGTATACTGTGGTAATACTAACTTAACAGTGTATCTTATATTCTTCTTTTTCATGTTCAGGTAATTCACTACTTATTTGTTCTATTGGGTTTATGTCAAATTTTGGTATTGATTTTATGGTCAACACAAAATTTCATCTATTAGAGAAAACTTATAGATCTTGAAAGCTTAAAGTTTTGTTTGATAGGCTAATTACTGCGTTTGGTCCAAAGTAAAAAAACTGAACTAGCTTTTAAATAATCATAATAATTTAGAATTTATGAATAAATGAACTATGCCTTGTTTTTAAACTAGGAGGAGCATTTTAAGAAACCTCACTTACACCACTAAAAGTTACTATATTAAGAGGGTGTTCCGAAAGGGTCGTATTCAGACTTTTCGAACGAATTGACAATTATGTGACATAAGTATTATATATTATAGCTCGCAGGTGTCGTGTCCAATGAGTTATACATGCAAGTCTAGAATGGCAAAAGTTGTAACCAAATTTCACATTAGAGTGAACAAAATGTAAGGTTATCATAAGCAATTCATGTCAAATTGGATGATATAAATATGTACAAAAAAGCTACTGTATGTTTAAATTATTCTCTATTCACATTTGAACAGAAGTTTGGATATACTGTAATGTGAGTAGAACTTGATCAGGGTCGTGCGGTGATATTTTTCAGGGTGATGCATGCCTCCCAACTGCCGCCCCTTATTTTAAATATTTTAAAATTGAGATAAAAAAAATCCGCATATCTCTATTTTCAAAACATAAATAATAATGAGTTTTAATTCTAAGTATTTAAAAAAGGGTATTATCAGCAATATTAAAAGTGGCATGTTATTGTGAGTAATCATAAATCATGTAAGATGATACCCTACCCTATTGGTGCCGATAATAAAAATGTCTTTTTTTAACATTGATGATATAGCTATTCTTTAATAATTATGTTACCTATTATAATAACATAAATTCTTTTCTGATGTATTAACTTTGTTTGCTCTTACACATACCGGAAAAAGTTAAAATTTAAGTTCTAAATCGAAAACAGAGGCATGAATAATTTTTAGCTTCGCTCTCCTACTGCCGCCCTTTTGTAAGGCCGCCTCATGCAGTTGCCTCCCTGCTTCATAGTACCGCACGGCCCTGAACTTGATGTAGACATATTTACAATAATTCAATTTAACTTGGGAATTTATATTATTAATAAAAAAACAAGCATATTTTGTTTATCAAACTGAATAAATAATAAAAATAGCACTTGACTTGGTTGGAATACAATACTTAGTTGAAATTGAAACAACAAACGTGGAAAATATGTACGGTTGAGTTCAATGAAGT
>CAJUYI010008615.1:0-10793 GCA_910591695.1 Galerucella pusilla
AAGAAGATAAATTCATATTTAGAACCCAAATTTCTACCACTATTAGAAGGAATTCTAAACGAGATTAGTGCATTTGAAAATGTTGTACCCCCTTTTGAATGTAATGTGCCTTTAAGTTACAGAACAACTACCAGTATAGATCAAGAAAATTGTTCTGCAAATGTAGAAACCACCGCATCCATTCAAGAAGGGTTTCTACATAAAGAATCCACAGTAGAGCAGCAGGCAGGGTATGTTAAATGTGATTTTAAGTTATTAAAAAGCTATTAATTGTTAATGTACACTTAGACCCCAAAAAATATCTGGATCTAGCTTTTCAACACCATTTGAAGAATCCTCCACCTATAGACTAGAAGAAATTGTGATATCTGATGAGACTAACTTGCAAAATTTGTATTTTGAATGGCAACCCCTTATAGAATCTGATAGACATGTCCTAAGTTCTGTGGAAAGTTCTCTCACTAATCCACCACAGCCTTCATCACTGTTACACTCTTGTGAGTTTTTTAGAGATGTTTTGTTACATGATTTTCCTGCAGAGATTTTTCTTCAAAGACCAAGAATTGTTTTGGTAAGTACTCTTTGTTCATAGTAGTCTAAACTAAAATCGTATCTTGTCATTACTAATTCACATTTTATTTTAGGAATTGTTTGCTCTGTTAAATTGTGGATCCTCTAGAATTACAAACTCTGTCCTTTCATGTCTGTATGATTTGACAACCAAGCTGCAGATAAGGATAAATCATTGTAATGATGTTTCCCTGCACAATTTGAAGTTGAAGGTATGTTAATTTTTCACTTTTCATTCAATGGTTTGATTGGTTTGCACCTGTAAGTAAATCAATTTGGTAAAATGTAAATATTGATATTTTAGAGTATATTAGAATCCAGTTTTCAAAGTACTCTATCTGAAGCAAACAGAAATTCAGAGAGTGATTTCTTGGCACAATTTCATGGACAATTTGAAAGACAAGAAGAAGTTATTGAACATAAGAAGAATCAAATTTCAACATTGAAATATTGTCTATATACTATTGAAACAGTATTCAGATATTTGTGTTCCAAAGAAAGAAAAACAAAATCCAATCAGGTAAACTTATATACAATATGTCCCCCAAGTTGGAATCATATGGAAAACTTTTTTATTATTAATTTTAGTAAGAAAAGTTATTCTTCATAAAAAGTTTTGCATTATCTAAAATTTAGAATACGGTCATCAAATATCAAATTTTTCAGTCGTCTAAGAGGTTTGTCAAAAAATATTAGTTTCACTAGTAAAATACCTTTAAATTTGACAATATCGAAAAATGTTACTGAAAAAAGTTGATCGGAATTAAAAACTACCATTAAATATGTAATAACATTCATTTAAATTGGAACTTCAGATTATTTTATTTTTTACTGTTTCTATTTTAAATGAACATTTATCTCTTGTTATTACAAAACATATGATAATCTTTTAGGTTTTCCGTGTTTTTTAATAATTTTGCATTTAAAACGCGGAATAAGTGCATATTCATTTATTTTGCCAATAATAATATGTAGTTATTTATGATACAAGTGCGTTCAAGGAACGAGCGTAGCGAGTGCCTTTTTCGCAACGAGTGCGCAAAAGTACTTCACGCACAAGTGTCATACAAAAGTTTATCTAAGAGCACATGAAGAAAAAATAAAAAAAAATGTGCTCTGAATAAGTTAAAAAACATAAAAATGAATTTTCCATAAACAAATGTATACACAACGAATTCTAATTATTTAAATTCATATTTACAGTAGAATGAGAACAATTATTTAAATTACTAATTATAAAATGAAAATCCCATTTAAAAAGCGTTGGTAATTTACGCACGCTTTTGGATGTTATAATGAAAGTCCCATATAAAAAGCATTGTTCATTTACGCACGCTTTTTAACGTATGTATAATGTATGATTTCACTCATTCTTTTTGGTTCGTAAATGACTAATTTCATAGGTGGTCGTAGATAAAATACATTCAATTTTTACTCATACTAATACTTCGACATATCCAACTTTTTTTAGTAACATTTTTAGATATTGTCAAATTTAAAGGTACTTTAGTCTTGAGTGAAACTAATATTTTTTGACAAACCCTGTATACGACTAAGAAATTTTATTTTGGATGACTGTATTCTAGGTTTTAGATAATGCAGAATTTTTTACGAAGAATAAATTTTTTGTCTAAAATTGATAATAAGAAAGTTTTCCATATGATTCCAACTTAGGGAGACATAATGTATACAGGGTAACGTAACGAGAAAGTCTGGCACCAAGTAATTTTCTTTGAAAAGAATTAAAATATAATTTTCAAATTTTGTGGCTATAAACGGTGTTTTATTCTTCGTTTTTTTTGGCAGTTTATCGTGAAAACTAATAATACAATACTGTTCATAACCCTAAAATTTAATAATTTTATTTTTATTATTTTCAAAGAAAAAAACTTGGTTCCAGACTTTTTCGCTACCCTGTATATACCCTGTATACAGGGTGGGGCAATCTTCTGACATCGGAGGATTACATTGTTGTGGTGAGAGATAGAACTTCATAGTTTTGTGTGAGCTAATACAGTTACTGAGGGCACATTTTGAAAATACTTTCGATTCTACAGGGTGTTCCAAGACCACGTAGCAGCACAAACTTACATTTTTTTAAATGGAACGTACTATATTTTGTTTAAGAATCGAAAAGATCTCACCGAGAGCATTACAAAAATATAGCACTCTAATATATTATAAGGGTGTTTTACAAAAATATGGCCAATTATTAGCAAAAAAGACCTCCTCTTCAACACTCTGCAGAACAGTAAATTAAAATAAATCAACAGGTCTTTGTGTTCAAATGTCATACACACATCATTGGCTGTGCTCAGTATTAATTACTTTTTTATCTGTGGCTTCTTTAATACAGGGTGAAACAAAACGCAAATCAAGCAATATCTCAAAATTTTTAAATGAATCACCCTATAAGTCTTTTTACAATTTGTTAGTACAATTAATAAATTTTCAAACGATGTAGTAAACTTAGGGCATTAGTTAATGGAAAATCGTAGATATTTTATGATAATGGTCAAAGACAAGTATTTCACATATACACAAATTAAATGGTATTAAATTCTTACATGCAACATCTTGTGAATTTTAACATTTAGATTTTAGATTTATTATTACGTCATTAAAATTTTTTCATATAAAATACACAATATATAAAAAAACTTATAAGACTAGTCAATCAATACAATACAAATACAAATAATACAAAATATAAAAATACAGATAGTACAAAATACAGTTTTAAATGAAATCCCGTAGGAAAATACAAATGTGTGGTCTACAAAATAAATAAAATACTCTAAGACTTATTTATTTATAATAATTGAGAAACTCAGTCACTGAATAAAATGCCTGGTTAATTAAAAACTTTTTTACATTGGATGTAAATGTCGATGTCAAACTATCTTTCCCTATTATTGTTTGAATTTTATTGTATAACTTGATGCCTATATAATCAGGTGAATTTTGCCCAATTTGTAGCCTTGAGAAGGCCCAGTGCAGATCCGTTTTTAACCTGGTATTATAAGAATGTAGCTCCTCATTCCTCTCAAACTTGTTTAAATTGTTACGAATGTAAAGAATTACTCTAAATATGTATAGACTGGGCAATGTCAAAATTTGTGAGTTGACAAATAATTGTTTACAACTAGTAGATGGATGAACATTAAACATAGTTCTTATGACTTTCTTTTGTGTTACAAAAGCTTTGTCTAAATGAGCAGATGAACCCCAAAATATTAGACCATATTGCAATACTGACTGCACTAGACCGAAGTACAATATTATCAATACATTAAATGAAACTGTATGCCTGAGATTTCTCATTATGTAACAGCATGTGCTTAATTTAGAACAAACTACTTTTATGTGTGATTCCCAAGTCAATTTTGGATCCAGTGTCATACCTAAAAATTTAATTGTGTCTGAAGTTTGAATAGAATTACCATTGATGTTTAAATAAAGGTCATAATTAGGTGACACATTTCTTGGCAAAAATCTCATGAAATATGTTTTTGTTGAATTTAGCTGAAGTCCATTACTAACACAGTAAGTATTAAACTCCCTAGAAGATAGATTACCATTCGCTACCAGTCTGTCTAGGTTCGTATCAGATATAAAGAAATTTGTGTCATCTGCATACAAAATTATTTGATCTGGGGATTTACAAATTTCTTTGATGTCAGATGTAAAAATAATAAAAAATAAAGGACCCAATATGGACCCTTGCGGAACTCCTACATTTGATTCCCTTGAGAGTGACTTAGTACTACCAAACATTGATATTTGTGTACGATTGGACAGGTACGATTTTTTGCCCACTCAAATGGTAATCCTCTTACACCTAGGGCTTCCAGCTTCATCAGCAATAAACCTCGGTCTATTGTATCAAAAGCACGACTTAAATCGTAAAACAGGCACAATGAGTGTTGTTTATTATTTAATGAGTTATATAGATGTACTAATGTATCTTGAATCGCAGTTTCAGTTGATTTTGTTTTTCTAAATCCATGTTGTATATCAGGGAGTAGATTGAATGAAGCTAAATATCTAGTTAACCTGTTAGAATATGCTAATTCAAAGATTTTTGAGAATTGACACTGAATACATATTAGTCTATAATTCCTAATTTCATTAGGGGATCCCTTATTTTTAAAAACAGGTATACCTTTTGACTCCTTTATATCAGGAAAAATTCCACTTGAAAATGACTCATTGACTAGATGACACAATGGTTCAGCAATCAGTGGAGCAACAGCCTTAATCACTTTACCGTTGATGTCATCCACGCCAGGGGAGAATTTATCAGAAGTTTTTTGTATTATTGACATGATCTCTTCAGGTGTTGTAGGAGTTAAAAAGAAACTTAAATGGTAACCTTGTATTTGCCTATTGTCATTTGGTATCTGTTGACTCTTATTCATTCTATGAAATACTCATTTATGTAATTTGCTGTTTCTAACTGAGTATCTTCCTCCCGAAAGCCAGCAAATACACCATTATTTTTAGCTGCTTTACTTTCTTTTATGATCTTTTTTCTTTTATCTAAGGCATAAATTCTAATCGTAATTTTGGATGCATCTAAAATATCTTTGACTTCTACTCTTACCATTAGAGGAAGGAAAGAAGGAATTATGTTGGAAGAAATAGGCTAATGTCATTATAGTAGGTACTGATAAATATAAAAACAGTTTGTAGTCTTTACGAAATAATTACTCAAGTCACCACAAACAGTATATCTTAGTTATGTAAAATGCAAGCTTGTAATTCATTTTCCAACTTTTCCTATTTTTGAAAAACTAACAATTATGAAAACCATCATTATAAGAACCCTCACATTTACATAAATGAACAT
Organism: Galerucella pusilla; assembly: GCA_910591695.1. Classification (NCBI taxonomy): domain Eukaryota; kingdom Metazoa; phylum Arthropoda; class Insecta; order Coleoptera; family Chrysomelidae; genus Galerucella; species Galerucella pusilla. Next base: position 5,423 of record CAJUYI010008615.1, read on the forward strand.
TGACTTTCTATAAAAAGTATAGTAGTTTATGCTAAGTTTTCAAAATGGCGATCATTTACTTCCATACAATTCTTTTCAAAAACGAGGATCTTACTCTTTCCAGCATAGCTGGAGTTATTGTGGAAAATGCGTTACGTTTGATACACAAGTTGCTTGATATATCCTCATAAAAAGAAATCCATCGGTGTGAGATCTGGAGATCGAGGAGGCCACGAAATTGGTCCACCAAGTCCTATCCACCTGTCGGTAAAATTTCTTATATACAGATGCTCCATCTTGTTGGAACCACAAGTTAACTATTGTGTTTGAATCAACTTCCTAAACACAAACGAAGAATACAGCAATATTTCTTTGACATTTATTAGTAGATACTATTTTGATAGTAGCCCACTTGATATAATCAAAAATATGGCTCGATTATGTTTCGCCCATTCTCAAACAAGCCTATAATAACAATTCTTGAAAGTGAAACATGAATAAATATGAAATTTTGGGTAATTCCAGGTACCCACGGTATTAGCAAACATTTTATTTCATTGTTTAGATATTGTGGATGCATCCAAAATTACGATTAAAACATATGCTTTAGAAATGTCAAAATTTACAAGAGGTTGCATGTAAAAATTTAATACCATTTTATTTGTGTACGTAAAATACTTGTTTTTGACCATTATCATAAAATATCTACGATTTTCCATTAACTAATGCCCTAAGTTTACTACATCGTTTGAAAGTTTATTAATTGTACTAACAAATTGTAAAAAGACTTATAGGGTGATTCATTAAAAAATTTTGATATATTGCTTGATTTGCGTTTTGTTTCACCCTGTATTAAAGAAGCCACATATGAAAAAAATAGTTAATACTGAGTACAGCCAATGATGTGTGTATGACATTTAAATACAAAGACCTGTTGATTTATTTTAATTTACTGTTTTGCAGAGTGTTAAAGAGGAGGTCTTTTTTGCTAATAATTGGCCATATCTTTGTATAACACCCTTATAATATATTAGAGTGCTATATTTTTGTAACGCTCTCGGTGAGATCTTTTCGATTCTTAAACAAAATATAGTACGTTCCATTTAAAAAAATGTAAGTTTGTGCTGCTACGTGGTTTTGGAACACCCTGTAGAATCGACAGTATTTTCAAAATGTGCCCTCAGTAACTGTATTAGCTCACAAAAAACTATGAAGTTCTATCTCTCACCACAACAATGTAATCCTCCGATGTCAGAAGATTGCCCCACCCTGTATATATAAATAATATGTTGATAAACATAAAAAAAATTATATATTTAGGTAGCTTCAAATTTTTGCTTGGTTTTACTTGAGAAAATATTAGAATTATTAAGCTTGTGCCTAGAAAAACATAGTTCCATCACAGACCAATCAGAGATCAATTTAAAAGTGCCAGCTGATTTCAATGAAATACTTATTAAATATGGAATCGCCTTGGAACATTACAGGTATAATTTTACTTTGAAAAGAACACATCGGAACAGATAGATACCTTTTGTTTATAATTTTTATAATTATATTAATATTTTAGGATTGAGTCCATATCTTCCGATAGTAATATCAAGTTTCGAGCTATATATCTTTATTTATTACACAACTGTACAAATTTATTGACAAAATTAGTTCCATTGTCTAAATGTTTATTGATGTTACCAAGAAACTTGAAGACTGCTTTGGCCAATTCACTTTTGGATGTTACTTTTAGTCGTATTTTCCCTAGTGTGCATAGCTCAATTTTAAATTACGTAGAGGTAAGTAAAGTAAGATTTTCGATTATTTCTAATAATGATGCATTTTCAGAATTTCTCAGTGAGAGAAGATAAAGGACACTTGAAAAAATACGAAAATGTAAAAAAAATATGTCAAGGAATGTCAGCTACTGTAAGAATTCTTAAAGAATACAAAAATTTAAGCACCTCCGAAAGTATTCAACTAGCTGCAGATTCCTTGGCTAGCATCGAGTTTCATAAAGATTTTGATTTTTTAAAAGTTTATGTGGATGTTTGTACTGAACATTATCCACATGTCTCCAACGATTCAACTCAAGCAGTCATTTTTGAAGGTTTGTTTAATTTATTGGTTCTATAGCTATAATAGTTTAAACAGTAAGAGTATATTATTCAATAATCATATAATGATGGCAATAATACAGGATGTGAATGATAGCGAATATACAGAGGGTAGCGAGAAAGTCTGGCACCAAGTCTTTTTCTTTGAAAATACTAAACATATAATTATCAAATTTTAGGGTTATGAACAGTATTGTATTCTTCGTTTTCAAGAAGAACTACCAAAAAACGAAGAATACAATACCGTTTATAGCCACAAACTTTGATAATTATATGTTTATTCTTTTCAAAGAAAATGACTTGGTGCCAGACTTTCTCGCTACGCTGTGTGATATAATAATTGTGAATAATAGATTGGCCATTATATGCAAGTAGAATACTATATTTTGTCCATGACTATTAATTATCTGTATTTGCTGCTTCGCCTGTTTGATGGGGTAACATTCATTTCAGTGTTTGATTCCCTTTCCATAATAAGTTTAATAGTAATTTCTGAAATTTAGTAAGTATAATAATTATAATACTTGCAATCAGAAACAAATTATTTAAAACGTCACTCATTTAGTTTTTACATACATCATAAGCTTTATATACAACGGCTTGTTTGACAAATTATGATGTCTTCATAGCAGAGGGGTATAGATAGATAGAGGTTCAGCTGCGAAAATGAAGAATTGCAGGCGTAAAGTTTGAATCTGGGTCCGTCGTTGTTGGGAGGACGTAAACTTCGTGTAAATGTTCCCATATTCACGTCTCAGTTAGAACCAGCAATACCAAATTCTCACTAGGTGCAGAAGGGAGGAGTGGTACACAATCAAAAGAAGATGTTCGTCACAAAGTAAGTCCACTTCCTGCCTTGGACATTGGACAAAAAGTATTTCCGATTTTCACCAGAAAATACCGTAGAAAATAAACTCTCATCGCCTCGTTCTTATGTTATTAGAGGTCCTCAAGGTAGTTATAGAAAAAACAGAAAATGTCTACACCCATTACCAACAGAATCTCACAATGTAAATAATGAACTGAATGAAGATGTAAATAATGGGACGAAAGAAGAAGTGAGACCAAGTCCAACATCCACAATTCACAAAATATATCTTGATGTAGCCAGATAACAATTCGTCCCACCCGAAAGGCTGGATCTTTAAAGGATGGAAGATGATATCACATAACTTTCAAAGTTGGTTATTAATTGTATCTTGTATAAAGAGCAGACTTTAATTAATAATTATATTTTTATGATCCCTCTTGGCATGATAAAATGCTGCATGGTGCCAGCGTAAGGTCACTCATCAGTTCCAAATAATGAAGGGCTAAATATGCAATTTATGGCACCAGTTTATCAGATAATGGTTCCTGATAAGTTTTCTATTAAGCCCAATGATTGGGAACAGTGGCAGTTGAGATTCAAGCGATTTTAAAATGCATCTGCAAACCTGAGGAAGAACAAGTAAATTCCTTAACTTTTTACTCACCTAATGGGGTCTTCAGCCGAAATAATATATCAATCTTAGTTAATAATTGTATTTTTATAATCCCTCTTGGCATGATCAAATCCTCCAGTTATCCACATCTATTATTCACTATCGAATAATGAGTAATATACTTGAAGAAGCAAACGTAAAATGTAAACATCAAATATTCATGGACAAAAATTGTTCTATCAGTAGCTGTACAAAAAAGTGTATTTATTATAATTTCTGGATTTATAATTTTATTTTTAGAAGTAACATTGCGTCTACTAAACCATGCTATGATGGATATCCGACAAGAAATGTACAGATTGTGTCATAAAATTGTATTTACGTATATTGGTCCAAAGTTGAATGATTCGACAGGGGTTGTAGGATCTCAGGTCCTATTTTTGTTAAGAGCTAAGATCTTAGTTGAAATCGCTTGTTTTGGCTTGGGTAGCGACAACTTACAGGTAAATTGAAAGATCATTTTCAAATTTATTGGTGTGTGAAAAAATTTGTGCTAAGAATTGTCAAAAAAAATGTTTTGATCCTAAGTAGACTATAAAACAGCCTAAAAAATAGATATTTCATTAGCTTCCTTATAAAACTACACATTGATAAGAAAAGAAGCTATAAGTGATTTTAGCTCTGGGAAGATACAATCCATTGTGGGACATTAGAACTACTAAGTACGTTTCTATCATATCTGTAAGAGAAACTAAAAAAGTGCAATATCCAAAAAGGACATTGATGCAATTAAATTTTCAACAGATTTAATTTGGTATGAGGTATTTCAAAAAATCTGGCCGAGTGTTGAAAAAGAGAATTCATTCACAATTTTCACGATTATGTCGTAATTTCTAACAAGAATGTAATGAAATTTTGCAAGATTATATTTTGGAAGCGGACGTATACCATGAATTTGTTTTAAATCACATGTTTATTTTGGACCTTCTTGGTATGAACCATGTAACTAGCACTATATCATTAAAATGTTGCTATTAGCTCCGACATAATCGTGAAAAATATGTATAATTTTAATTTAAGAATCTTGCACTTTTAATATGGATGAGATGATGTTATCTTTTTTAAGACCGACCAGAAAGTATACACATTCTGGACAATTTTTCGTCCATAAAATAACGTTTTGCCGATCAATACCGGAACATGGACACCAGGGACCGGAAAAAGCTTTTTTTAAGACCGACCAGAAAGTATACACATTCTGGACAATTTTTCGTCCAGAAAATAACGTTTTGCCGATCAAGACCGGAACATGGACGCCAGGGACCGGAAAAAGCTTTTTTATTATACTTAACAGAAAATACTACATTTTCAACTGTTTATAAAATACAGTAAATATGACATTTTCGGAACAGCGCACGGAAATTTTTTCCCGATCCCTATTTCCGTGCGCTTACGAGTAATGTGTCTATAGCAACGATTTATTTATTAATGACAAATTTTATTTTCTGTCAGTGAAAATTAAGTATTTATGTATTTATTACATTTTGCAAAAATGAATTCAAATTGTGAAGAAAATCGGGATATTCCCGAAAATATCTTACAACGAGCGGCAGAAGTGAGTGCAGATTTATTACCAGTGAAATCCAGGTTGAGATATGAACAAGAATATAACAGTTTTACCGAATGGCGGACTCCGAAACGAATCAAAATTGTGAGTGACGATATTCTTTTAGTATATTTTTCTGAAAAAGCCAACACTATGAAATCCTCCACTTTATGGAGTCGATTCTCTATGTTAAAGAGTTGTTTGGCAATAAAAGAAAATACTCACCATCAATATCCAAAAACGATTGCTTTTTT
>CAJUYI010008616.1:0-10787 GCA_910591695.1 Galerucella pusilla
TTTAATTTGATAAAGTAAACCATTATCAACGAACGTCTCCAGCTTGAAAGCATTGTTTATTATTGCTCCTGACAAACAAACCATCCCGTTTAAATCGTCATTAACCCGGTTAATAAAAAGGTCAACGTGACTACAGTGGAAATAAACGTCACGTTGCAAATTTATGTCTTGTGGGAACAGATCGAGATAGTTCGGACAATTGGATGGGGAAAATCAACAAAAAAACAACGTGAAGTTAAGATAGGTCGGATGATTTCGATCGCATTAAAGCATTTACTGAAGTTTATTGCTGCACTTTTATATTCTTAGTCTTTATTTTTTAGTTTGTGCTGAAAGATTGGATATTGTTGGATTGGAATTCTTCTTGTACTTTTTAGTAAGAGTCTAATTTCATTCAAAATCCATTTGCATAGATTTTCACATCTTTACCTAATGATCCCTTCGTTTTATTTTACTTTTTGGTTCTTATTAGTTTCATTTCTTCAAGTTATGGAAATTTCCGGAAAATGTGGTTTTTTTTATTTGTGGTGGAACTTATCCGAGATCTGTGGCTCTCCTACTTAGTTCCTCAAAAAAATAGCTGTTACATCCTTAGAATCTAGCATTTTCTCTCCCAGCACAGTATTTTTCTGAGTTTTTTCAGTTTTTCCTCGTTTTATACATGAATTGTCTTCAGTAGTAGAAGTTTGTATGTCTGCTACCTTTTCAGTGAGTGAGTGAAGGAGAAAGGTTGAGAAGTTAAGGAAATTGCAATGGCTTGTAAACTACAGATTCAAAGCAAATTTAATTGGAGAACATAAACTTTATTGTACTGTCCTGGAAACTGGAAATTTAGGGTTGTAGTTTCATCCACAACAAAGGAATATCAAAAATGTCCTGAATTGCTTCAAGAACATAATGGTACGTCAAAACCCTTGAAAAGTATTAACTTGCAAGTCATAACTCATAAGAAAAAGCTAAAACTTCTAAGTAGAAGCTAATACTTATTTTTATTTGAATTAAAACTAGAACTCTCTCGAAAGTAAATACTGGAAAAATCTTTTGAATTTTGAGTGATTACTTATAAGTATTACTTATATTTACAAGTGTTTACTTTTTTCGTTGCGTGAACAAACATTCTACTACTATTTTCAGTTTCATCACACACGTAATCGGAGTCTCCAGGACTTTCCATTTCATCTAATGCAAACTCAAAATCATCTCGTAAATGCTTGCTAATGTTATGTAAAACAGCACAATAAACAATAATTTTCGGAACTTTTGACAAAGACGTTTCAACCTAGTGTCCTAGAATGGGAAACCTTTGCTTTACTTTTCCAAAAACTCTCTATAACAACTCTTTCCTTGGAGTGAGTGGTATTGAATAATTCTTCAATACGGTTTCGCGGATTTTTAAAAGGTGTTAATAGCCAAGGAGCAATTCCATTTCCACTATCTCCGAGAAGGCAGAAATTACCCCGAAATCTTGCCATATTTTCATTTACGGAACTTTGTTTCCAAATTCTGGAATCGTGAACACTTCCAGGCCATTGAGCCTCTACACTTGTAATCAATTCATTGACATCACAAGTTACTTGCACATTTGTGCTAGCAAATCCTTTTCTGTTAATAAAATCATCGCCAAATTCTGATGGTTTTTCAATTTGAACATGAGTGCAATCTACAGCACCAATGACTGTAGGAATTTGGAATCGATTCGACCATTTAACTCTTGCTTCTTCCATGGCATCTAGATTAGATGGAAAATTTATCCAATGGTGGGCCTTTTCTAATATACAATCAGCAACTTCACTTATGGTTTTGCATACTGTAGTATGATGAACGCCAAAATCTTCACCAATACCTATTTGAAATCCGGTATTACTAACATATCGTAGGAATATCTCCATCTTTTGCCGAGATGCAAGTGCACCTCCTCTGGATTCATGTACAATTTCTTACTGACCACCCTGTATATCTGGAGAAATTGAACGATCTGTATTGATTTGATTTTATGTGATCCTTTATGTCTACAAAATAGTAACATATTTTTAAAATCTCGCTTTTGAAAGGACTAAAAGTTGTGGATAAATATGCGATTCCTCATTTTTTTTTGAATATTCCACAAAAAAGTTGGAGACGATAAAAATTTCAACTAACCATTCCCCCTCAAACCATTTCTCCATTGAACTTTTTTGCTTGCAGCTAATGAAACCGTAAAATCATTTCTCTCTTAAAAATGAAGTAATTTCAAAGTTTGATTTCGACCATTTCCATTTTTTTTTGTTTTTCGGGTCGATTTATATACTAAGCGAACTACAAAAATTAATTAATAATATTTTTCCGGTCTGCATCGGTGATGAACATCTATTATCCGTATACCTAAGTTCTCGGGTATATCGCCCAACTTCAGCTATATTCTCAATAAGGCGTGGTTTATTGTTTTAGCATGTGCCGGCTGATGGAATATTAAAAGTTGGGAAAGGAAAGCGTTGTTCATGACTAAATAGAGCCATGAATTAGAACGAGGAGCTTCCAATCTGCACGGTTTACGTGGCCTAATTATGAACAGGAGTTAGCTTTAAGGAGTCTTTGAAAGTTTTCTTCGGAATTTTCATTGCTGTAGATTGAAGATAATGTCTCGAATGAGAACAATATCGCTTCGGGGTGTATTTAGGAGGAAAATTTACCACTTCCACCATATCGTTTTAATTTCAACAGTTAATTTTATACCTTTAATTTACAAATGTTTTAAGCGTATAGACAGTAACCATTTAGTAAATAAATCCATTGAATAAGAGTAGTCATTCTTTTTTCTCTTATTTTATGGGAATCAAACCACAATAATGATTTATCATTGGAATAGTTGTTAATCGATACACACTTCAATACACAAAATCATTAAACTGAGCTATACATATTTTGGAAACTAAAATAATCATACACAAAGAAGTAACAAAAAACGCGTGTTATTAACAACATTTCCAAAATAAGCGGAAAAAAGCGCTATCCCAATAAAAACCGTTCCTGGAACGTGCACTTCACTGGATTCCATTTCTAGTAGACTATCATATCGTTTGAATGTCATAAAATAAAATATTTTTTCTAATTTTGACATATTAAGGGACACCTTTTAAAACTGATTGACATTATGAAACTTCTTACTTTTTGTAACTAGTTGCATAAAGTAAAATTTTATGCAATTGGTGACGAAAAATGTATTTCAAAATTAGTGACAAAAAAAATTATTCTATTTATTAAACTGTTATAAAACAAGTTAAAAACATAAATTATAAATTATTATAAATATTGATAACACAATTATTGCAATTATTCAAATTAATTCCCGACGACATATTTTTTTCATTACTCGAACTTGCTGTTATTTGGGAAGCGGCGCACATTGCATTAGATGTTTCACCAAATATTTCTTGCGCTATAAGTTTTTTATTATTCATGGAATTATCAACATATCCCTCCGCAACAGAGGTAGATTTCCAACCTCCATGCCTCTTTAATTTTAAAATATCAGCGCCACTGTCTGCTAGGAAAGTGGCAGAGCTTCTTCTGAAGCAGTGGCCAGTATATAGAACAGGGTTTGAAAGACCAAGAAATTGTGCAATAACTTTTGGCAGACTGCTAAATGTGTTAATTCCCACAGGATTTCTGGTACATTTTCCATCCGCATATTTTACAAAAAATCTGTTGTGTTTAAGAACCTGGGGACGCAACTTGATATATTTTCTTAATATTTCAACAAGATTCGTATTTTCAATGTCTCCAGTGGTAATTGCAAACTGCCGTATAACTTTTGTTTTTGAAGGATATCAACACGAAAATGGCTTCCTTCGTCTATAACATTTTCAACTGGGAGAAATGATAATTCTGCTTTTCTGCATGCTCCTGCCATTCCAATTATCATTGCAACCTTAGCCATTAAGTATTCTTTGTCATCAGCATCCACTAAAAATTTGGCAAAATCTTCTTTAATAAACACTTTAGACTTTTTAGCACTGTTTCAGTCCGCTTGCCTTTTTATGCTACCAAATTTGTATATTTTTTTAATATCAATATTCCTTTTCAGATTTAGTTTAGACTTTAACATTGAGTAAAGTGTCTATAATGTTGAAACTTTTATATCTTTCTTACCCTCAAAATATGCAAGTGAAAATTTCTCATTAACATGTTTAATTTTCTTCTCATCACACCACTTAACAAATTTTTCGTATGCCAAATCATAAACTGCCTTTGACTTTTTGGGAATTATTGATAATAGAGCATTACCTGCTGCCTCTTCAATATCGCTTGGTAGCCCTTCAGAACTTGAATCACTCATTTTTTGAAAATAAAACTAAAAATATATCAATCTCGCTAAAAACCCGTCTAGACTTTTTTACAAAATGTCAAACAGACAACTAACACAAGTAACAGCAACAAACTAAATTTATGTTTTCCAAAGTTTTATTAACAGTAAAAACACAAGAGCTTTTTTTTATCGGATAAATTTCTCTTTGCAACGAAACAGTTTTGCCAATCCCTAATTTTATCTAATGTCAGTTTTTCGAGCAAATTTAGTGATTGGAAAAACTTTGAGTTTAAGAGAAATTTATCTGATAAAAGAGAAGATCGAGAGTTTTTTGGCAAGATAAATTAACGACAGAATATATGGATGAACAACAAAAATAATTATCTTTATTAACTTGCGACTCATTGTCATTGTGACGTCCCCTTACTAGATATTGAGGAAGAGGAGTTTTTATCGTTTTTAACATTGGAGTTAATTTACCAATTATATTAAATTTTATTTTTTTTTTAATTTCTTCAAAATTAGAAAAAATCTTGTATGCAATACGTTACGAAATGACATTTTGTGTAACTTGTGAGTTACACGCGTTACACAAAATTAGGCATTCCGTAACTGATGGCATAAGTAATGCCACAAGGAACTTACAGAAGATAAGAGTAGTCATCTTGAAAATATTGATAATATTACTATTAATAATCTATATCTTTTAAATCACTAGAACCCAAGAATTTCAGTTAGAGAATATGATCCATGAAGCTTCCTTAAATCAATACTTCTGCAGTTATTCGCAGTCAAAGACTTTGAGAAACGCAAGGCTGTTTCCAATACCTTATTAAAATTTCGAGGGCAATTCCTGATAATAGATTTCCTAAAGTATGATTGTATCTAATCAGTACTTTCTAAATTGATACCACACCCACTTTGACTTTGTGATAACTGGCTTTGACAATGAAATACAATTGTATGCGTAGCCCAGACCCTATGGATCAGAATTTTGAAATTTCTGAAGACAATGAAAGTGGAGAGAGACAAAATGATACTGACGAATGGAGAAACGTTTAAAAATAGCTTGAAAAATAATTACAACGTCTGAAAGGATCCATATAAGATGTAGTAATGCATTCATCAAACAAAAAAAGTAATAACTAATACAAATACTTGAGAAATTATTACTTATCTTGCTCTAACCGCTGACATAATTTGATTCTTCTCAGTGTCACAGAGAATACAACGTTTTGCCTTCGGTAAAGACAATTTTATGAGATATACTTACGCCGTTTGTTTGTTGAATAGGTTAAGAATTTAAATTACTGAATTGCCATGGAATTGGTGGCTTGTAAGTTTAGTCAAGAAGCTGTAAAATTAACTTAATCAGAGCAATAAAAGAAGACATTTGGGACAGTTAATTCGACATATATACATACATTTAATCCTTGTTGATATAACTATATAACTTCCCGCAATAAATGGTTGAATAAATTTTCTACTGGTTGTTTCTAATACAATTTAATTGCATTCAGTAAATTTAAGGGAGTTCTTCAGTCTTATTTTAAATACTTTGCTTTCTACTTGTTTTTCAAACAACAACAATCGAATAGTATGTGGAATGAGATAAAACTTTTCAAATTTGAACTATAGCATTTAATTTCAATCATAACTTGAATATTCATGGAACTATCTACTATTTTTCTTCATTGTATAAAAATTCTGGGTGCATTCCGATCGTGCATCACATCTACAAGGACAGAAAATCGTCCCGGAATATGCCTATAGGCTAACTCAGGCTAAATCTTTCAAATCATGCGTTCTACAGCGACGTATCTTGAGATGCTAACAGCTGAAACAACCTCCACATACGTGACAGGTCTAAAAACGATCACAAGTTAAAAGTTAAGATATCAATAGCACTAAAAGAAACCTCAACTCAGCCCGGGATAATCAGGCTGCTTTAAATATAATGAAATTGAAAAAAATCCAAATATATGTTGCTATTGTTGCAAGTGTCAGTGTACATCAAAGTCGAATCATCGAAAAGAGATGTAAAATGGAACACTTTTATCTCATTTTAACTCGGAAACATAAGTAGGAAGGTATTAAAGAGGAAGTTAGAGCTGTATAATCATGTAAAACAGCTTCTTTACAATACTAAAGTTAACCAAAGCTTAACTTTTGTAATCATAACTATTTTCTTGGAATTATACGGATAAGGAGGTCTTATATAAGATTGGTATGTTATTTTTCTCAATAATATTAAGAACGTAAAAGCACCTTTGACAAAGTCTAAAAATGCTGTCTGGAACATAATAATTAAACTCTAATTTAAAGATTATAAAAAAACGAGCTTGATTTTCACTAGTTCCCGGGCTTAATAAGGGGAGTTAAGCAAAATTAGAGTTCTCGGTATCAAAGAGTGTCAGCATCCGTAGATGCTATCTTTAAGATGAGGCAAGCCGGAAGGCGCTTTAAGAACTTCGTCAGGGTCTTTCAGCTCTGTCTCATTATCCTGGCCATTGAGGGTGCTCCTTCTAGTTAAATGCCTCTCGTTAAGAGATCCCGGATAAGGTTATATATATATATATATATATATATATACCCAGCGCGGAGTTTTTATTAACTCCTCAATCCTAACCGGTTGTCTAATGTTATTTTTCTCGCTTCAACATCCTTTTAGTTTGCGCTTTTATTTTCATACGGATTAAAATTTACTGCTTGGAATTTCAGAACCATAAAATGATATTTTTAAATTGGTATATTAGGCCGGACGATAGGGGTAACAACTACAAGTGAATAGCAATACGCTTGATTTTTTTCATAAGTACCTTGAAGTATGTAGATTAATATAAAAAAAAGTTCACCAGTCTATCGATTTCCCAAATTAGAAAAAAAAATCAAATAACTTTTTTTTTTTTCGAAATTTTCCAATATTTCACGCTGGAAGGAGGGTAGAGAAAAATAAAAAATACCACCGCGTAGGTGGAGTGTTTTTCAACAAAAAAGACTTCTTGCGTTTTTTTCGTCCGAGCAATGGTTTGTCCGGAAAAAATTCGGTAAGCTAAGGATGTGTTCAGCATCCGCGCGACTCTATTTTCTGAAACGCGGCGGAGTACATTATAGACTATTGTACGATTATAATTTAGATATAAATAATTGTAATACCGCGTTTTGAAAAGGAAAGTGTCGGCTTTAAGATGGCATTTTTTTTTTGTCAAAGCACATAATCATTTTTAGCAAATTACTCATATATAATATGAATATATAATATGAATATTATACTCTAATAAAAAACCAAGTATCTCAATAAAAAATGTATACTTTCTTCCCTCAAATCAGGGAGGAAACTCATAGGGAGGAAAGTATTTTTCCTCCCCCTCATTTCAAGTAAGTTGTAACGATGAAACTTGTGAATTCATTATATTCATATTGTTTCCATAATTTCTAGAACATCCTGTATATCCTGTTTTTTGGTAAAAATTAAACATTAATGTTACTTCAACGTAGTTCTTCAATACAAATTTCAACTTCAGGAATCTTAGATATACGTTTTTTGAGTTCAGAATAAGAAAAGCATAGTATGCTGTGGCTCACTGACAGTAAACACTGCGATTGACTTTTGAGGTGCAAAGTCTCTACATTCATTAAACTTAGTTGAATTTTTGAAAAATGGAGAGCGATTCAAGTGATTTTGAATTTCCAAATACACCACCTAATATTAAGGAACAAGCTAACATAGCGTCATTAACCTTACTACCACAAAAATCTAAATACAGGTATGAAAAACAATATGCACAATATAAGCAGTGGGCTGAAGACAACAAGATACATAAATATTGAGAGAATGTTTTACTGGCATATTTTTCACTACAAGGAAAATAATTAAAAGCCTCAACACTTTGGTCTAAATATTCAATGCTACGCACAATGATACAAATGAAGGACAATGTCGATATTAAATATCCAAAGTTGATTGCATTTCTAAAACGTCAAAATGCCGTATACAAACCAAATAAAGCTAAAACTTTCACAAGAGAAGAAATAAATACATTCTTAATGGAAGCCCCCGATGATGTTATTTTATTAATGTAGGTAAGTAATGAAATCCTATGCAAATAATTCAATTTTTGATATAAAATATTCATAGGTAGTCCTTGTTATTAGAATTTCTGGAGCATGTCGATGTGATGAGCTTATTAAAATGACTATGGATGATATTGAAGAGAAAGACAATCTTTTAGTCATAAATATCCACACTTCAAAAACGTATAAACAACGAACTTTTTTAGCAATACTACAACAGGTAACGGCCCAAATTTTGTTCAAATCGTTAAAAAGTATAATCTGTCTACGTCCTAAAACTGAGCATAAACGATTGTTGGTATGCTTTAAAGCAAGCAAATCAAGTGGTTGGCAAAAATAGTATATCCAAAATACCACAAAAAATCGCAGAATATCTCAATCTTCCAAATGCTAAACATTACACAGGGCAAAGTTTCAGAAGAACTTCAGCAACTCTGTTAGTAAACGCTGGTGGGGATATTTTAGCTCTAAAACAGCATGGCGGTTGGAAATCATCCAATATCGCAGAAGGTTATGTAGAACAATCTTACACAAAAAAAAAGAAAAATTTCTGATCAAATTATGGGAAATAATTTAGAACCTGAACTTGATCAAAATCAGCCAAGCACTAGAAGTTTCCACCATTACAATGTGCTAAGCGAAAATATTTCAAATACTAAAGCTCCTGTTCAAACCCCATCTTCTTCCAATTTTGTTCATATAAGTGCTGCTCAAAACTGCACATTCAATATTGACATAATTAATTCTAAAATATAGTTAAACAATACTATGTACTTAATTGTATAACATATATTGATAAATTTTTTTAATTAATAATTCTTGTGTTCTTAATTATATTCGTTACCTATTTGTGTCGTAAATAAATTTTCAAAAAAAGGTGGGTAGGAGGAAAAATCATATGTATCACATGAGAGTAAAGTGCCTTTTCCTCCCTTGGATGTTTACTGCCCTCCGCTTAAAAGTCGTGCAGTTAACTACATCCTGCGGCACGAAACGTGGCACTTTCCTCCCTAGTAATACAAATAGCAATTTAGAAGGATGGAAACTGTTACTTAGGAGGTCTGTTCCATAGATAGAATTTACGGATAATTAATTTCTCCTAATTACGAAATACGGCACTTTCATTATTTTGTAAATTCTAGGAATCTTGAATTTACAAGAAAATATATTTATATTAAATACTGTAACTTTGATAAAACTGGAGTAATTTTAATGGGGTTTGCGTAGAAATGTTGGGTAAACTTCTAAGATCAAGAATATATAATTACAAAATTAATTTATTTACATATATTTTTGGATTCAATGATTTTTTGTATTATAAGCAAAAATAGCAGTTTTTATAGATTTTATAGATAGACTGGTAATTTTTTTCATATTAATCCACATACTTCAGGGTACTTATGCCGTATTGCTAATTAATTGTACTTTTGGTCTATAATGACCCATACCGATTGGCCTATATGTAAATAATTAAGCCATGCCATGAGAGAAAAATGAAGAGAAAAATAGAACGGTTTCAACCCAATTTGAAGCTTATTTTAACATGATTTCAATCAAGTATTTCACCTAATTTTGTAGCCGCAATAACAAACTACTTTTTATTTATTTTTAAATAAATAAATGTATTTGGTAAGCTTGCATAGCTCTACCCATTAGTTGAAGTTTACAATTGTTTTATGGCAAATATGTTCTATGTTTATGTTCCGCTGTCAAGAATCACGAATTACAACAGACGTTAAAGAACAACTTCTTTATTAGTAGAAGGGCTGAAATTTTATTTTTAAACGCGCTCGTAACCAGTCACATAAAATTATAAATAGCTTCAAGTGACTTCTGAGACTGTTCAAAACACAAAAAGACTAAAGGGTAGCTTAATGTCTTTTGATGGGGTGGATAAGAGACTTACATTAAGTAGTTGAACTTAATGAGTAATAAAAAGCAAAATAAAATTTTATCATTGCCCTGTGCCATACTGATATAAATAAGGGAAGTAATCTAGAAGATCTACAAGAACAATTATTTTTGGTTAATTGTTGGGATTCCTCTCTATACTCTGGATATTAATGACTTATTCAAGTTTTTGTTTTAATATGCTAGACAGAGCTCCTAATATTTGGAAAAAATAATTATACAAAGACTGATAAGTGTACATATTAATAGTATTTTTACTTAATGGACCAGTTTAACAATATGATCCGATAGCGATACAAAACTAAATTTTTTCCCGCTACCAGCTCTTGTTCTTCTTCTTCGTCCACTTCCAAGATCTTCTTGGTTCTTCTGCGTCTCTTAAGGCTCATTTTCACGATGATAGTACTCTCCTGAAAAAAACTCTCTTGATAATTTCCTTCAAACTGTATGTGTACACTCACAGGGGTGACTACTGTTCTCGCTCAGTTCATTGAGTATGTCTAGGCATTCCCACACC
>CAJUYI010008617.1:0-10786 GCA_910591695.1 Galerucella pusilla
CAACTTTTAATATTAAATGAGCAACATCCAGACAGACAATTTTACATATTTGGCGATTATAATCTACCTACAGCTACATGCGATATTGAAGATTTCTGCTCTTCAGCTTCAGCACAACCCAGCTCGTCAGCATATGAAGAAGGTGCTATCGAAATAGTTTCAAATATTTGCGCGTTTCACAATCTGTTCCAGTCCAACAAAGTGCTCAACAAAAGGGGAGTCATCCTCGACCTTGTTTTGTCCCCAGTTGAACTTAAAGTGTTGACAGCAGCAGACATTTTGATCCCACCCGATGTTCATCATCCTCCTCTTGAAGCTTCAATACAATATAAGTTGAACTCAAGTGCGACTCCTGGAGAAGATTTTTATTATGATTTTCGACACGCCAATTTTGAAGGTATACGCCAATGTTTGGAAGCAATGGACTGGGATGGGCTTCTTCAAGGAAAGGAACTTTCAGAAATTATTTTTACTTTTTATGACGCTTTGTACTCGGTAATTGAGTTGTTTGTTCCCTTGAAGAAATTTGTTATTAACAGATTCCCACATTGGTATTATTTTCAACTTAAAAGCTTGGTCAACGATAAAAAGGTTGCACATGGGATTTATAAACAAAACAGAACTCCCCAAAATTATGAAATATTCAGTCAGTTAAGAGAACAATGTAAGATTATATCTAGAGAATGCTATTTAAATTACATACATTTTGTTGAAACCTCCGTTAAAAGTAATGTTAAAACCTTTTGGAATTTTGTACGTACTAAAAGATCAAATAACTCCATACCTGATAATATGAACCTTGGCAACTCTTTTGCTTCTTGTGGTAGTGAAGTTTCAAATCTGTTTGCAAAATCTGAATCTAAATTTAAATGAAATTGAATCAAAACTTAACGTCTCCTCTTACCACATTCCAATTTCGACCATTTTTGAGAAATTATCTAACCTTGACACAAAGAAAGGTCCAGGTCCTGACATTATTCCTCCCATCCTACTTAGAACTTGCAGCTTCATTTTATCTCGCCCTCTCTTCTATATTTTCAATAAATCTATTGAGACAGGTGAGTTTCCTGATTACTGGAAACTATCTTTTGTTACCCCAATATACAAATCGGGAAGCAAGAGTGACATCAAAAATTACCGACCCATATCTATTCTCGGTACTATACCTAAGGTATTTGAGAACATTATAACAGACTACCTTACCTATGACTGCTCTGGCATCATAACTGAACAACAATATGGCTTTTGTGCTGGGAAATCGACTGAATTAAATCTAGTTACCTATGTCGATTTCCTGTCGGAGGCTTTGGAGAGGGGTTGCCAGATTGATTCTGTGTACACTGACTTCTCTAAGGCTTTTGACAGGGTCAACCATACTCCCTTACTGCAAAAGCTTGATAAATATGGTGTAGGTGGGGTATTACTACAATGGATTAGTAGCTATCTTACGAACAGGACTCAAATGGTTAGAGTAAACCATCACTATTCTAACTTATTTCAAGTAACCTCAGGTGTTCCTCAGGGGTCACACCTTGGTCCCTTATTATTCAACTTATTTATCAATGACATTATTCATGACATTATTCATTGGTTCGGTTTTAAGATCTATAAACAAAAAAAGTGACCTATTTAAAAAATTAAAACAGGATCCGGATAACGAAATAATCAAAAGTCAATATAAATCTTGTAGAAACTCAGTAACTAACTTAATTGCCAAAACTAAAGCCAAATATTACCAACAGAAAATTGCCTTAAATTCTAATGATCCTAAACAACTGTGGGACGTAATCCAAGATTTAAATGGATTAAATAATAATAAAAATAATAAAAATATTGTCTCAATAAAAGGTGAAAACGGTGAACTAATCTGCGAAAGAAAGTATTTAGCTAATGAATTTAATAAACGATTCGTGGAAATGGGCAAAATACTCGCGGGAAAAATACATATAAATCCAAACTATAAAAATACTATAAACAGACTTCCCAATTCAATAGTCTTATCAACAGTAGAAATAAAAGAAATAAAATCTATAATTTCTGAATTAAAAAACAAAAAATCAACGGGAATAGATGAAATCAGAGCTGAAACAATAAAGCTTATATCCGAGTACATAGCAGAGCCACTGCAGTACATAGCTAATAAATGTTTTCAAAGTGGCATATGGCCTGAGGTATTCAAAAAAACTATTGTAATACCTATCTTTAAAAGAGGAGATAAAACTTTAGTTACCAACTATCGGCCCATCTCACTTGTCACTAATTTCTCTAAAATCTTTGAAAAACTATTAAAAAAAAGAATGATGCCGTTTATCAATAGATTTGGATTGCTATCACCAAGACAGTTTGGATTTAAAGAAAAAACTTCAACAGAAGATGCTATTTTATTTTTAACAAACAAAATACATACTGCCCTGGAGGAAGCAAAGCCTTGCCTTTGTATATTTATTGACTTAGCTAAAGCCTTCGATACGGTTAGTCACACTCTACTTATAGAAACTCTCGAAGAGATGGGCATAAGGGGAAATTGTTTAGAACTTCTACGGAGTTATCTAAGCAATAGAACCCAAGTGGTAAAATTAGAGACAGAGCTAAGTGATGAAAAAAACATTGAATATGGAATACCTCAAGGCACAGTAATGGGACCAATACTTTTTAACCTATATGTCAATAAAATATTTTCTTTAGAGAATGCAGGTGAGATCATTGGATACGCCGACGACACAGCTGTATTTTTCGAAGCAAATACATGGCAAGAATTAAAAAATCTAGCAGAAGCCGGCTTCCGCAATTTAAAAAATTGGTTTGACCACAAACTTTTAACTATTAACATTGAGAAAACACACTTTCTACCCTTCAGCTGTAATAACCCTGGGAATTCCCCTTTTGAACAACTCGACATTACTGAACCCAATGCTTCAAATAATAGCAAAATTAATTCTGTAACACAAATGAAATACTTGGGAATATTTATAGATCAACACCTGAAATGGAATACTCATATAAATTATGTTATTAAAAAACTTCAAATAATTCTATATAAGTTTAAATACCTAAAGAAATACTTACCACCAAACATAATGAAAACCCTATATTACTCACTAGTTGAAAGTCATTTACGATATGGTATTGTTATATGGGGAGGCGCTCTCCGAGTACATATTAATTCTTTAGAAGTTCTTCAAAAAAGATTTTTAAAACTTATTATGTCGAAAAAACATACATACCCATCTGACAAACTTTACAAAGAAACTCAAATTATGGATATGAGGCAACTATTTTATTTTTGGACTAACACTAAATTTCACTTCTCTGAAAACAAGGAATATTCACAACATTCTTACAATACTAGAAACAAATTAAATACCGTTTTGCCCATCGTTCGAAAGTCAATTTCACAACGATCCTATTCTTATTATTCAAAAAAATCATATAATTTCCTCCCTGAAGAAATTAAGAAAATTAAAAATAAGAACCAGTTTAAAAAACGATTAAAAGAGTATTTATTTACTACTGAGCGCCACATTATTATTGATTTACTAGAATTTCCGTTGATATAGAAAAATAAAAAAATAAAAAATGGTCGGAATCGATTTTCTTTTTCATACATTATGATTATGCATATCCTGGTGAACTTCGTGCATTCATATAATATAATAGACTCTGTGTAATATGTAGGTACTTACTTTTAATATTTTACGCTTTTATTATATTCTGAAATTTTAATATTCTTATATTTAAACAATAATTATATTTTATAAGATTTTAATAATGATCTATAATCTATTTATTTATAATCTATAATCTTTTCATCTATATATTTTAAATTTTATTGTATTAGTATAGTTTTAGTTTTAAGTTTATCATGTTTCTTATATTATTGGTAAATTACATTTGTATCTACTTGCCGAAACAAGTGTTAACTTATCGGCTCTTGGCTTTATTTATTTACTTTAAATTATATATTTTATACTGATTTTACCTCTAAATAAAGCAATATTATTATTATTATTATTATTATTATTGTTTTAGGTATGGCAAAGCACTACTATTTGCAGATGATTTAAAACTTTTCCTAATTATTCAAACATATTTTGATGCTCTCAGGCTTCAGTCTGATCTTGATAATCTATCAAACTGGTGCTCCTTAAATGGCATGGACTTGAATGCTATTAAGTGCCATGTCATGCGCTTTTATCGATCCCATGTACCTTCTACTACTTTCGATTTCACCTTAAATGGTCATGTCTTGGAGTCTGTTAATCAAATCAAAGACCTTGGAGTTATTCTAGATCCCACCTTAAGCTTCAATCAACACATACCTACAGCTATCCATAAATCCATGAAAATGTTAGGTTTTATCAAAAGGCTAACCCACGATTTTACTGACACATCTGCAATTAAAGTCCTTTATTGTTCACTTGTCCGACCCCATCTAGATTATTGTTCTTCTGTCTGGTCTCCTCATTACATAGGACTCTGCAGGAACATTGAAAATGTCCAACACAATTTTCTTAGATACATGGCCTATAAATTGGGTATCTTTTGCGATTATGAATTGTTAGAGCATTTTCTGAACATCCCCTCCTTGGAAACTAGGAGGAAACAGAGAGGCCTGACATTACTTTTCAACATTATCAATGGCAGATGCAGTTGTGCTGAACTTCTAGCAAAAATTAATCTTCATGTTCAAACCCGATCAACCCGACAGCAACAAACATTTTATGTACCTTTTTATCGTTTAAACAATACTTTCAATAGCTGTATTCCAAGAATGTTAAGATTAGCCAATACTCATAATGATCTTGAGATGTTTAACACCCCCTTTCATCACTTTAAAACTCAGTTACTGAATACCGAGCTTTAATGTTTTAATGTTAATGCTTTATTTAAGCTTATTGTCTATTGTCTTTTGTCTTTTTAAATTTTTAACCTCTTTTTTACTTATTCTTTATTGTATGACATGTAATTATTTCATATTTTTTCATTCTATTTTAATTATAATTTTAAAATTGTAATTTATACCTAAAATGGGCTTGCCCGTAAATAAATAAATAAATAAAATATTAATGAGAGCATAATGAGAACTGTAACGCAGTTGGAAGATACTTACACCCGCCATCCACTGTTTAACCTAACCCAACAACTTGTTTAAAGACGATTTTGTGGGTTAGCAGTACTTACATAATTTTCCAAATTATTGTTCTTCGTTATTGTAAATATATAAAATTATTCGTTAAGGTCGACAGGGTTTGTAAAGTTATATTAGTTTAGTGTGGACTTTTTTATATCAATAGACAATAGCAACAAAATGCATAGTTAAGGACTGTAGTTTGAGGTGCACCCGGTAAGTTCTATTTTTATAATATAAAACATGTCTACATAGCTGAAAAGTGACAAAATATTGAAGTAGTTACTCTTTTGTACAGCTTTAAACTTCCCAGCTATGAAGAACAACATTCGGTTTGGCTGGAAAGATGTTGAAACCTCTTTTTGGATTTAACAGGGCAAAAAAATTGGAGAATATGCCGTCGTTACTTTGGCCAGGACTGCTTTCTAGAAGTAGAAGAAGGCGAGGCGCCGAGGCATGGTTTTGAAAAGGTTTTCTTTGCTATGTTTGCCTGGTAAGTAAATCTTTTTGTACATATATTTAAAGGAATTTAATTGATGAGTTTTATGTAACTCGTTATGCTATAATTTTTGCAGTCGTACAAGGTACCTAAGAAAAAATGAGCACATAATTTTTATGTTATAGATATTCCTACCTCACAGAAGGCATGAAACCCATCATTTCCCGAAGAAATGTACCAACATTTTTCAAAGGTGAGTAGTTTCGAGAAACAAATATGTCATTGTTCACAATCACAATATGTGTGTTTGAGATGTGACAGGAGTACCCCGATATCTTTAATGCTGGATACTCTAGAATGGTTATCTATAGAACGCAGACTCACATATTTAACGATGATATATATTTACAAAATGTTACATAATCTTCTACCTGCATATTTTGACAGATTTATAATTTTCAATAATCAAATTCACCAGTATAATACTAGAATAAGAAATAATTTATACGTAAATAATCAAACAAAAACATTTAATACTCAAACATTAACTTTTAAAGGATTTATTACTTACAACAGTCTACCTGAAAATGTAAAGTCTTCTACAAGTCTTATTCTGTTTAAAAAGAATTTAGTAAACCATTTAAGAGACCATTAGGATGATACCAAATGATGATACCTATTATTGTGTATTTTTTTTTATATATTTTATATTTCATTATATTTTGTATGTTAATAATGTAGTTGGTACTTATAAACAAATATTGTGGATATGTTTTTTCAATTGTTTTTATAATATTAGGATGTACCTATTTCAATAAAGTTATCTATCTATACGATTAAAAATATCTGTACGTAACTACATAATATAATAATATATTAGTAATGATAGTCATGATCTTGTAAATTGTTTTTTAAATAGTGTTTACATTTCAGTTACTCAGCTGTGTTATTAGCAAACTGTAGATGGATGTTTTTTTTCTTATTATACATCTGCCCACAGAAACAGTTGCTGATAGAAAAAACTATTTTTTGATTTGTATCAAAAATTGTTATGCTTTATAAATATATTTGGAATATGTACATTTGACAATTTACTCATATTACTTTCTTTATTTGCAGTAGCCGAAGCAGCAACGGAAAAAAATTTCCACAGGACAGTGATCCTCATGAAAAGACTTAAAGCACACAAAACACAAGAGAGACAGACAGGATCACTTACTTGGTATAATTATAAACATTGTCTTTTTTAATTATATTAAGGAAATGAACCGTGTTTTCAAAGGTATTGACATGAGAGTGATCAACAGAGATGCTCTATTTCAAATAACCCATAATAAATATCTTAAACGCTGTAAGAGACCAGAAAGGAGACCATTATGAGTTATTTTGAAATATATCAGATTGATGATCAATATGATTCAAAAGACATGTCAGCATAGGTTTTCTTTTTTATGTTCCTTGTATATTCATTATTTTATTGGTACTTTTTAGTATAATTTTCCTCTTTAGCCCATTTTTTAATTATCTTCTCATATTTGTTTATTATCTAATTACTAAAAGTTATTTGTTTGAAAACAATACCTCCTTCTCCTATTTTAGTGATTATTGATTTTCATTGAATGTTTGTGATTTTTCAACTTCAATAAGTATGTTATATTTGATTATTTTTTTACTCCACAATATGCATCTTGTTTCTGTATTTCAATAATAAAGGTGAGAGCGTCACTGTTTCACTATATGTATATTGTACTTTGCGTTTTCCCAGATCACTGATAATAATTATAAACTTATTAATGCTTCTAACCTTAAAATAGTATATTATTAAACGAGCAATTTATGATAGCCATAATTCACGATGGGTGACGTTTGCGTCACGAGGCGCAGGCGAGGGGCGCAAGTCACCCAAGTGAATTATGGCCATAAATTGCGAGTAGAATACTATACTTTGTCCACGACACTTAATTTATTTATTAATAAATAAAAGTCAGTAGCGATTTGGCATATTACTAACCTCAAAATGTTGTGGCAGCTACTTCAAATAATTTGACATATATAGAGATGGGCGATACTGTAGAAAGTATCAATACAACGTACACTCCGCGTCATATAAAACTGGTACACTTTTTTTCCCTATGTAAACCAAACTTAAGTAATCAAAATGACAAACAGACACATGTGTCAAATTTCACAAAACGCATTATCCACGATGCCAGCACATTTAAGTGAATTCGATAAAATGCGAATCATTTCCAAAATAGAGGATGGTTGGTCCATTAGACGACTTGCACAAGAGTTAAATAGAAGTAGAACCACGATTCAAAACATTAAAAAAAGGTGGGATAACGATCAAACTGTTAGCAGAATAAGAGGAACTAGAAGACCATTTATAACTACAGCGGAGCAAGACGAAGCATTAACTGATTATTTGAGGGAAAATCCATTCCATACTGCATGACATGCAAAAGTTGCAGTAAACTTCAATGCTTCAATGACAACCGCATTAAGAAGAATTAGAAAAACTAATTTAAAGAATTGTGCAGCCGCCCGGAAATACAAACTAAATGAAGAACATAAGCAAGGTAGAATAATATTTGCCTTAAATTATGTTTTAAACGATACATTAAATTTTTGGGGCAGGGTAATTTTTTCCGATGAAAAAGTATTCCAATCACATAATGACGGCCATATTAGAGTTTATAGACCTCCTCGAAGTAGGTTTAATGAAAATTATATTTCTTCTAATGATAAGTCTGGACGATTTTCTGTAAATGTTTGGACTTGGATGTATAGAGGAGGTTTAGGAATGTGCTGGAGAATCGAAGGAAAATTAAATGCGAGGAATTATTTGGATATTTTATATGGAGTGATGTTACCATCGGTTAGGGGAGTCTTCCCCAATGATAATTTTATTTTTCAGCATGACAATTGCTCAGTGCACACTGCTCGCAGCGTACGCAATTATATTGCTGAAAATAACATTGAAACGCTACCATGGGTCGCTAAAAGTCCAGACCTTAATCCAATAGAAAATGTTTGGGGGCTTGCTTATGGTAAAAAAATTAAAAATTTAAATACAATTCCACGAAACAAAAAGCACTTATGGACACTAATAGAAGAAACCTGGGAAAGCTTGAGAGAAGATGAACATTTAACATTAAATTTAACTGACTCAATGCCTACAAGATTACAAGAACTTATCAATAATAATGGGGGTATGACACGTTATTAATTATTGAATGTAAACTTTCATGGCTTTCATGCTACCATGGTCTATGATCTATTTGTTAGTTCATTTATTTGAAATATTTTAATTCTGAATTACGTGGATCTCGTATCCAAATCTAAAACTGTAAACTTTTCTATTGAAATTTTGTAGTTATTTTTGAAATTTTACGGCTACAAATGCACAATTGTTTGAATCAGGTTTTCTAATTTTTCTCGATTCTGTTGTTACTGAAGCATTAGTTTTCTGTATCTTTTGCATGTCTTGCCGTATTAAAGGGATTTTCGTATAAATAATCAGAAAAAGCTATGTTTAGCTCTATTCTAGTTTTTTTTTTTATTCTGTTATTTAACGTCGGTCTATTTCTGTGACTGAGGCTAATCACCGACGATTCTAGTTAAAACTGGTCTTCCATTTCCAATTTTTCCTACAACAGTTTGATCCTTGTCACACCTTTTTTCAAATCAGTCATCTAATTAACCAACCAAATTTTATTTAAAAAAGTATTCGAACCTGTAAAAATGTAATACTTTTTTATTTATTACAATATCACACTATTTCTAAATTTAAGCTAGTTACTGTTTGTGTATAAATGAAATAATATATTTTTCTTTTTTCCAATTTGTTGTATTGCTTTACAAAATTTAATTTCATCATTACATATACTAATATTTTTGTTGAGCTGGCATCACTGCCCTAAAAATTATACCATAACAGCTGGTTTAGCATTGACAATTTTTAAAAGATCAATTTACACAGCTACAAAAACACTATTTTGGATTATAATAGTTGTACCAGTTTTATATGACGCGATGTGTACCGTTATAAATATATTGTTTTAAAATACTTAATATAAGAAAATATCGTTATGAAAAGTATCAATACTAAAAATTACAATATTTTATAGATACGATATATGTCAGAAACAAATTTCCTGAACAAAATACACAGATTTAATAGTTTATTCCATATTGTACCCCCATCTCTAGTCGTGAATTATGAACCATAATACACTACAGTGTATTATGAACCATAATTCACGACAGTTGATATATGGGTACCATATACCTTTAGTTAGGAGGTAAAATATTGACTTATTATTAGGTGGTCGTGGACAAAATCGTTTTACCTTACATCGTATGCGATTCAAAATAATATGCTACATTTATTGTAATTCTAATATACTCACCACTCCTATAAATAAAAAAATAAGAGAGATTAGAAAGGTAGAGTTTTCAATTTATAAAAATTTCGAAAAAATATGTCAATCTATTTCATTTTCTACCTTTCCAAGCGATTCCATAATAGTAGTCACTCCTAAGAAAATAATATGTCAACAATAACACGAAAAAAGAAATACTTACTTGAACATCTGTACCAAGAGGTCCGCATCCTTCGGGTTTCTTAGGTTTAGGTTTTTTCTGTCTTTCGTTATTGAGCATATTCAATGTTATACCGGATTTTAAATTTGGCTGATATTGAAGTTCGGGAGGTAAAAATACTCTGGTGTTGAAGAACTCCGGTTGCGGTATGAAATACATTAATGGAATGCGTGTCTCACTTGGAAAATCTTTTATATCGTAATTTGTCGATCGGGTAAGTAGAAGGCCGGATGCGAGATCACAAAGTGCCCATATTTTCTAGATATCCACAAAAATAACATTTTAATACCTTGAAATTAATTTTCCACAAATTAAATATAAAGTATCTGCGATTAAGGTTGTATTATCCATACTACAGTTGTCAAGCATGTCGTCTGGCTCATGTCCATAAAATTAGCCACAACAACCCAGCCCAATCAAATCTAAAATACCTAAGAATTTAGTGCTTGTTATGTGCTAATTAGTTGCCCTAATCGGAAATTTGTTGCTCATATAGCAACCGAAAGAAGGATTCAAAAGTTAGCCTTGTCATATAATATTACACGGTAAAATCATACAAAAACACCCCAAGAATTAGTTGCTAATTAGCTGCTCCATGAACAATGTTCAGAACA
>CAJUYI010008619.1:0-10786 GCA_910591695.1 Galerucella pusilla
CGATGTTTGGCATTAACAGTGTAGGGCACCAAATAGCCTTATTTGCCTTTTCAGCAATCTTACAGATGTGGTATCCCATATACATATTGCGGTCTAAATGAATCCTTAGATACTTCACTGCTTCTTGGCTGGTTAGACTGGTTAGGCTGTGTTTTCTACATCGATTGTGATTTTCTTTTTCTTTCTTCAGTTTTCTGTGTCGCTATTTGTACCTTTTTCTTAAGCATCCAGTCTGTGATATCTTTTACAACTCTTTTGGATGTTGTTTCTAATTAATGAGCATTTTTGGCTGTTACCTTCACTGCGAGATCGTCAGCGTTTCTTAGGGCATTGGTAGTCTTAATACCTCATCATAGTGCAGGTTCCAGAGTGTGGGGTATCGTCATTTCCAACAAAGGTAAGCCAGATAACTGGCTATTATATTGCTTATGTGTGGAATAATGTCTTCTTTGTAATTCTTTCAGGATACCTTCCCATGGTGTGTAGGTTAGCTTATCTTGCACATCATTATGTGCGTCTCTTTTTTGTTGCTCTTTCGTTGGCCCCATCCACCATTTCTTTGGCCCATTTCATTGCGTGTGTCGTCGATATCCCATCTCTGAAACTATATTGTTCTTCTCATAGACCTCCATCCTGTGAGCCTTGTTCTTGTTGTTGCTGTTTCCCCTTTTTTGTTGACACCAACCTGGCTTCCTTCCAGATATTAGGGATTTAGTAGTCTTAGGATTGTATGCTTATGTTCTATGACCACTTTTGGTATCAAGCCATTTCAGCCAGGTGTTTTTCTATCTTTTAGGTGCTTGTTGGCTGTCATTAGTTCCATATCTGCAGTTACTCGCGATGCAGGCAAGTAGCCTCTGTTATTGATTAACTAGCTTCCTATCAGTACCTCGACAGTCGCTCAGCATTCACTCCCCAGTTACTCAGAAATCACTAAGTAGTCACTCAGTAGTATCTCATCTGTCACTCAGTAGACAGCAAGAATTAGTAGGTAGACATTCACATACTAACTCACATACATACCAAACATACCATCACACACCCACTCAGCAATCACTTAACTCACTAACTCATTGATCACTTTACTAACTATATAACCCGGTAGATACTTACTCACTAACTCCAGCAGTAGCTCACTCACTAACTCAGCAGACACACACATGTAACTACTGGATAAGTATATTTATTGTATGCGTTTTATGTTTAGTTCTGTAGAAGTTTAGAAATAGGAGTAATATAATTTTGTAAGTAGGTATAGCTCTTTTATATGTATTCATACATTTACACTTAGTCAGTATACCATTTCTATTTATTACCTGTGTTATTGTTTTGTAGGTATATTGTAATTAGTATATATTGTATTGACCATTAAAGGAATTGTAAAATCTGTTGGGCAATATATATGTTATTATCTTTATTATTGTGGAATGGTTTCACTGTATGTTTTTCACCTTTTTCACTTAGGTACTTAATGTTGATATTTAAATTTTCTAGAATTGATTTGTTAGTTTCATATAAATATACTTGTCAATAAAATTGTGAAGACTCAAATTGGATTGTTTTATACTTACATACACTCATTCTACTATTTTAGAAAGTATTTTCAAAATTTTGCTGTTATAAATAATTTTAGTTAATCTGGAATATAAAATTTGTTGATTAAATAATGAGTTTTTTTTCTAGTATCTAATTTTGCAGAATGTCGGACCTCTTCTATGTTTTCTTCCCCTTCTAAGCAACTACCTTCATCACATTATACATAAACCTGGATGAATTTTTTAAAATGTTTTCTTAGATTACTCGTCGCACAACGAACCAATCCATATTTTCACGCACTTTATACTTTTTCTTATATATATATATATATATCTATTTATAAATTAAACTTGAAAATAAAAAGGCTAGCAGCCTAGCGGGTTGTCTCTGCTAGCGGGTTAACTGAGTGTTTAGGCGTTTTCGGAAACTTACTCCGACTCACTAACTCGATCCAGAGAGGTCACGTAATGAATCTCTCCGATCACCTACCCGGGAACTATAGTAAACGAACTAATAGGTTTCGTTTTTGATCTGACAGCTAAAGTCATAACAAAACATACATCTCTTCTTCAACTTCGTCATCATCTTCGGAAAAATAATCAAATGCCAACGCCGTTAATGTAGCAAGGCCCCTTTTGTTCATGTTTGATAAAAGCAATATATTTCGTTACCACCAAAAGAATTAGGTTATGTTATATTACCCTTCAGTAATGCGCATGCGGTGCCTATAGCGTCTCTACCGACCTACCGCTCGAGGTGGGTTACGAAAAGTGAACCTGGGTCAGTCATCTTGTCAACAACTCGGAAGTTTCCGAACACAGGTAGGCAACTCGGGTTAGGTAAACGAACGTGCAGGTTAGGGATCGTGCCAACCCGAGTAAGTTTCCGAAAACGCCTTTTATGACGCTAACCTCGAAATTCAAAGTTACAAAACGCGGCAAACAAATCATATAATGCGCATGCCGAACTGTGGGCTAGAAAATTAAACGGTGCGGCTACAGTTTTTACAAATAGATTCCTCGACAAAATGTATATTTCTCAGCTGATTAACGTCTGGTTTTAAAGGACCATTTTAGACAGTGAGATTTCACGATTTGAGAAAATAAAATTATATTATCTCCATGGCCAGCCACCAACTGACAACTGCCCTTGACTTGACACTAATGACAGCACAAACTAATGACAGATGACAGTCGCCCTGAGGAGGGAGTGAGGATAAACGTTTAGATTTTAGATTGGCGTCACTGACAGTACGATGAAGTTAGTTACGTACAAGTTTTGACATTAATGACAGGTATTTTTTCATTCTATAAGCGTTTTCGATTATTTACTTTTGGCTGCTAATAGCAGCTCGTAGTGACTGAATTCCGTTCGTTTATTACCGGGCGTGACGCCCAGTCTTACCTTCCCCTTGTCCATCAAGCACATACCGACAAGTATGAGCTCCAAGCCACGGACAATAAATTTGACGTTTGTCCGGTTTGACGTTTATTTAAAGGTTAAAATTGTGCCGATTACGATTTCATACGATTTAAACCTTACTAAAAATATCTAAATATGAAAAATTTTATTATCAAAAACATTATAATTGAAAGCTGTTCTTCTAACAACACAGGAAATTCATTGGCATTGGCACATGTCAGGTGTTTTTGAGCATCCAAAAAAATCGTGTTCGATTTGTTCAAAAGTCGTGACGACTGAGGCGTCACGCACAAGTGCTTGAAGCCCAAATAAACGAAAGCAACAATACTCATGTAGTCACTTTTGGCTTTTATCAACAAATCAAAGAGCTTTTGAACTGCAGAAAATTATAGCGATAAATCTAAACTTGGTTAATTCAGCTTTTTCAGTCCATTTTTCAAATTCCTGAAAATATGTGGCATAGACAAAATAATATATTTCTCTATGATATGTGGTTCACACTCACAGTGGCTGTTTACAAATCAATCCTCACCATAGAGTAATAAATATTGCTCTATGATCCTCACTAAATAAATAATTATATAAGAGAAGCGGAACTCTAACCAAACCTTTTTGTTTTGAATTAAAAAAAATGTTACGGCAAATTTTTCGTTACTACAAACCTCAACATACAAAATATAGCTTTAAGAGTAAAACATGTACAGTTAATATTTTAAATGTGAACAAAAATAATGTTTTTAATTTTAACTTGAAAGTAGATCTTCACACTTCAACGTTCAATAAAAGTAATGGACATTTTTTTATCGACCACGAAAACAGTTATGCTTACAAAGTTATGTTTAAAAATTCTTTTGATAGTTTATTAAGAATATCACCGACTGAAGACGTGACTACCATAGAAGAATTTAATGATTTATTGGACCATAACTGGAGGGACTGTACTGTTAGTGATATTGTCAATGCTTTTTTAAAAGTGAAAAACTTTTGTAAATACAATAACATTAATGTATCTGATACCAGATTCGATAAACTTGTAGATGGGTTGGCAGATAATTGTGAACATATCACCGATGATGAATTAATTAGTTTATTACAATGTCTTACAGAATTTCCTTTTGTTGAATCATATTCAGCTCACAACTTTCATGATATTTGGAGCTGTTTAGATGATATTTGTTGTTGGAAAATAGTAGATTGGGATATTGAAAAATGTTTCATAGTTGCTAACATTTGGTATGAGTTACACTTAGGTGAGAATCTACCAACAAAATATCATTTTGCTACTAATTATACTGTTTTTAGGGAAGCTTTGTGATTACCTTTACATTTTAATAGATAGAACTGTCAAAAAAGCATCTATTCTCACAAAAAATCAACTTGTAAACATTTATTTTTACTTCAACATTTGTCGTAAAAGACCTGTCGATTTTGAATACGAGTTTGCATTAGAACAACTAATTAATGACATGGATATCGATGAAATGGCAGTTGTTGCCTTGGGTTATTTTAAAACGAAAACAAAAATTAAATTGATACCAATTCAGGAAGCTTTAATTAAAAGAGTAACAGAACATGCAGAGGACATTCAAGATCTATCTTTAACTGCGATACTGAAGGTGAAAAAAATAGGATTTCCGTTGAATATTTATTTTTCTCTCACAAACACATAATTGGTTTCAGGTTTTACGTTATTCAAAACCATTTAAAGTGACAGACCAAGTAGAAAAAATGACTGAAAAGCTTCACCCAGAAATAGACCGTCTATCTGATCTGACCTGCACTCATTTAGCCTTACTAAGTACTGGTATACAAACGTATAATAAGAAAGTATTTCAAAAAATATCAGAAAACTTTGTTAAACACATCACAGATCCTCAAAGAATACGTGTTAAGGATATAGAACGGCTGTTAAATGTTCTAACGATGTTCAATTTCACCCCAAAAACAGATCCAGATGTTTTTGAAGCATGTTTTGAAGAAATTCACAAAAATGAAAGGTTAGCTGAAACTTTGAAATACGCCAGATGTTTAGTTTGTTCGCTAAATTATCTGAGTCTGAAAAATATGTACTCCTATGAATTAATTAATAAATTATTAGACATGGAATATATTATTAGTGTATATGGAAAAGGAGCAAGAGCAATATCTAGAGAAATATTTTCTTTAGACTGTTGTGTAGATATCGAATGTCCTGATTATAAAGGAAACAGATTACCTCCAGATTTAAAATATAAAGCTGCTAAATGGTTAACTGAATTCACTCCAGCTTATGATCAATGGAAGAAGCTGACAGTAGCAGATAAACTTGTTCTGGATACTATTGATACTGTTAGGAGTATAGTTGGGGAGGACAGATTCATGTATATAGACCATGTTTTACCTCATTTTTCAAGAGCAGGTACGTTTTCTTCCATTAAATATAAATAAAAACCATCTATTTTATATTTTCCAGATATTATTGTTTGTAAAAATAGGAAAACGGGTCAATTCGTAGAACCAGTGGGATTTGAAAACTATATTCTGGGTGATATAATGTTTCCTTTCAACGATGGCTCGTTACAGTGGTTTGCTGTTGTTGTTTTGGGCTGGAATAACACAATTAGAGACACAAAAAATCCTTTGGGACACTCTGTTATGAAGGAAAGACAATTACGGAAAATCGGTTATAATCCAATTTTTGTAAGTTGGGTTAAAAATTTCAAATAACTGTCAGTGTCAAACGTAACAGTTTAACCATAGAAATACATTTGTTTGTGATTAACCACAGAAATAGACTTAATTTATTTCTGCCAGACGATAAGTTTCCATAAAACTATTAATTAAATTTTTGAATTTCAGGTGATTTGGAACGAATTTCAAAGATTGCAATCTCAAGAACAAAAAATGCAATATATTTCTAATAAATTAAAATAAGATAATAGATAAATAAAGTTTATTTGATTTTTGTTGTTATTCATTTTCATTTACCCATTTATACACAGCAAAAAAAACATTATTTATGGTGAGATAATAATTGAAAGTTTTTTCGTAATTGCTACATTCCGTTTCAAGTTCATAGCTTCCTCCAATTTTTTAAATCAATATTAATTTGTAATATCCACTGCATCTTCCAGTTTGAGGCTCTTCCAATATAAATAGTCCCACTATTTGTAAATAATCCACAATCTTTTATTCATTTTTAATGATTTTTACCGTCTATATTTTTTGTTTAATCTAAAACCCTTTTTCGCCTTCCATGTCCTAACATAAATGCGATTGACGTTTAGTTACTTTCATGGTGTTTATCTAGTACACTGTGAGTGACACTTTGTTTATTGTAAACAGTTCTTTCAGTTTTAGCGTTTTTTCCCAAAAAAATCTTTTAAAATGGATAAACCCCGTGATAAAGTGTTTCGCCGTAAAGGTAAGAATTTAAAATTTCATTTCATATTTTCAGTGGAAAAAACCGGGCAATTTTGAAATTGACATAAGGGAGATTTAATTTGACTTTTCTGTTTTGTGAATGTATCTAATAGCACCAATTTTTAAAATGTATAAGCAATGTATTTTTACTAAGATGAATTGTACAGTATTTTCAAGGACATTTAATAATAATAACAACTTCGTTGGACGCAGAAAGTAGACGAAAATATTGGTCAAAATTTGACATATATCACTTTTCTTGGTTTACCGACAAAATTTTACATTTGGTTAAGTTACTTTTTCAGATAGTATAACGAGAATACCCAAAGTGTACGAAAACGGACGCAAGGATGCACCCCGTCCTAGAAGTAGAAGTGTTTTTACCAGTTCCCACGCTAGCGACGACCTTCAAACAAGGGACATAGTGAGATACGAGGGCCAAAGCCAAAACCCCCGACCCCCGTACGTCCCCAAACCGATTACAGTCAAGAATTATTTTTCTGAAGATTATAATGTAGGTTATAATCATCCACATCTATTTTATCTACTAACTACGAATATTATTCGCAGGATATTTATGCAGACGACGGTTACACTGGCGGTACAACAATTTCACCTCACGGCATCATAACGATGCGCCTGCGCGAATACATTCGCGTCGATCTATCTCTAGACCGTGCCATCCGTATTTCGAACGCGAAAAATGGTATAGTCTTAGCCTTGAGCGCGAGTGGAAGTTCGTCTGGATTAATTCATCCTAACGGAAGAGTGTATCAATACGGCTCGAGAGTGGAAATAATGGCTAATGACGGTCAAGGCAATGACAAGTAAGTGAAAAATGGGTCCGGTGAACTATAGGGAAACACGAATTTCTTAGTGATTTTCCGAAAAATCGATAGTACTCACCTATTTTGAGGTTTATCCGTTATACACAATTTACAGAGAAAAATTAAAAAAAAAGATTTTTTTTCGCCGCTTGAACCATCACTTTTGAACTAAATATTTTATAATTACAAACAACCGTTTAAACGTATCACTCTGTACAGGAAAGTGATGAACATGTTTTCTCGCTAATAATAACAACATTTCGGTGAGTTTTTTCAAAATATTGTTTAAATTACCACTTTTATAAATATATATTTGAGAGGCTGTGAATTTGCATGAAAACAATGAAATCAAATGACAAATGACATTGAAGCTCTAGCGCCAGCAGTAGTGTGTAACGCCCGTCAAAAATCAGCGATAACCACAAATATACACCAAATTTGTAGTAAATATATAATATGATTTCGAACAGGAAATGTTGACTGCTTTAGTGATGAATGCAATGTAATGCACACTGAATTATTCAAGAAGGGGAAGGGGGTGAAATCAGTGGATTAGTAATTTCCCTTCTTGATTCACTTGATATGCGCGTTAAAAAGTATTGGATATTTTTCAACAATAAGAAGGGTGACTGCATGTATGCATTCAATACTTTGGTACGCGCATATCAAGTATATCAAGAAGGGGAAGGGAGAGTCCAATGTTTATATTCTCTTCCCCTTCCCGAATAACTTAATATTCATTACAAAGTATTGGATATCTTTTAAGGGAAAGGGTGAATGTAATATATGATTATATTTCCTTCCCCTTTTTCAAATACACAATGTAAGGATATCACCAAATACAAAATGTCTGTAATTTCATTTATTTTCTTGAGTTTAGGTTGAATAAATTCCTAAAATTTCGCATCTTGATAATGATGTACAAGAATACCATAATTTTCAAGTAATCGATTACAGCTACGGAGTTTTATGCTCTGTAGGTTGCATAACTCTCATATATATGCTATTGATATAAATTTTGGTTTCATGGTAGGTATATATAAAGTATAAAATGAAGTGAAGATGCACAAACCTAATATTTATTTAAAAATGAAATGGTATTAACAATTTTATTTTTTATTGTGACCTAAAAATTTATAATCAAATTTACATTGAAAGATGAATAAGAAATTTTAAAGAATGCGTATTTAGATTTA
This sequence comes from Galerucella pusilla, assembly GCA_910591695.1. Taxonomy (NCBI): domain Eukaryota; kingdom Metazoa; phylum Arthropoda; class Insecta; order Coleoptera; family Chrysomelidae; genus Galerucella; species Galerucella pusilla. Next base: position 8,384 of record CAJUYI010008619.1, read on the forward strand.
TGGTTTTGGTTACGAATAGGGGACTTCGGTCCAAGTTGCCAACCCAAAAAATTTCACATTTTTCTACCACTGGGGAAAGAAAATTTCCGGACGATTTTGTCATGTAAAGGTTCGTATTATTTATAAATATCCGTAAACGGAGCCTCGACTTTTCAAATCAAATCAAATTGGATATATATATCGATATTTGTAAAAGTCATATCTGATTGGCTGAAAGTTGTGTTGGTGCACCTGATTTCACGTCAATAATGTTAGCGTTCAGAAGTTCAGAAAACATAACATATACCTAACTCAACTGTTGATTGAGCGCTCACTGAGTAACGAATGGTTGACGTATGTCTTCAGGGGCTGTATTCTTGACTGTGGGAGTAGAGCTTTCCGAGGGAACATATATTTTGTCTTTATTTTACCTGGCTAATCTGTCACTGCAGTGACAAAGACAAAATATCTGTTCTCTCGGGAATCTTCACTCCCTCAGTCAAGAATACAGTCCCTGAACGATCATTTTTTGGAAAGTATAGAAGATCATAGATAATATTTAATATATGTTTATCACAGATTCACAGATTATATATGTAGAATACTCACATATAATCAAATAAATAAATACAGAACATTTTTCAATCATTTGTGAACATTTTTCGGATCTGGCTGTATGCTACATAATTATACGTATAAATCAGTTCATATTCATAATCATCACTCATGTTGTAATACTTATTTATTTCACTTATACCTTTACTAAGTATAATCTTTGTTAACTAATAATGAAACCATAGACACTCTTTATAAAAATATCACAATCTGCATCGAGTTGTGTTCACTGAGCGCAATTTAAAACCACTCAGGAAAATGAATTCGCTCACTAATCAAAGTGCGTTCACAGAACTTTCACTCAACGGCTCTGCAACAGTTGTGTTTTCTGAACGCAACCCCTAAAGATGGATGGCGTAATGGTTTATTGGTGACATTATTGACGTGAAATCAGGTGCTCAACACAACTTTCAGCCAATCAGATATGACTTTTACAAATTTCGATATTTGCATCAAATTATCTAATTTGAAGAGTCGAGGCTCCGTTTACGGATATTTATAAATAATACGAACCTTTACATGACGAAATCGTCCGGAAATTTTCTTTCCCCAGTGGTAGAAAAATGTGAAATTTTTTGGGTTGGCAACTTGGACCGAAGTCCCCTATTACGTTCCATGGAAAAATATCTGTCAATTCTGTCTTCTGTCATTAAAATTATTCACATACAAATTGGTTGTCTTTCAAATATGTATTTTATAAAAGTGGTGATTTAAATGATGTTATGAAGAATCTGACTGAATTTTTTTCACAGATAGCGAGAATACATGTTGTTGATCACTCTCCTGTATAGTGCGATACAGTTAAACTGTTTTTTGTATAAAATATCGAGACAAAAAGTGATGGCTCAAATGGAGAAAAAAAATCTTTTTTTGGGATTTTTCTCTGTAAATTGTGTATAACCCGCAAAATTTTCAACGGATAATCTTCAAAATAAGTGAGTACTATCGATTTTTCGAAAAATCAGTCAAAGAATCGTGTTTCCCTATAGTTCACCGGACCCAGTGAAAATAAAATTACAAATGTGAATATTTATAATTTTTCCCATATTAGGTTCGCCAAGATGTGGTATAAAGGTGTAAGTTTTACGAGCGTTCAATGCGCTCTTGTTTACTTGGTCGATTCGGCCGGTACTCGAACTACCACTGACACTTTTAACGATTTAACTCACGATTTTACTCTTAATATATTTTACGAAGATTCGCCGTATTCGTATCTCGATAATCCGAGTACCACGCACACTACGCATCTGGTAAACGAAGCTATGACTATATTACAAGGTACCAACTGTTGGATGACAGAAGACGGTACTACCAACTGGATCATCAATAACGTTAGGATTTCCCAAACAGCCGACGGATTAGTGAGGTTAGTTTTGAAAAACATTGATGTCGAACCACCCTGTATGCAATTTTTCTTTCAGAGTTGGCAGAAATAGCAACAAATTTTCGTTGCGCACTTCTCCAACGAACGGATCGGCGTCCGTGTCGTCGCCGTATATGCACTGCACTGGTTCGATGGGACAGACGCGCCATCTGTTCGTGAGACGTGGCGAGCGTCGAATGCATTACGACGGTTCGACGTTTATTGTACGAAACGCCGGCCATTCGGCTGGATTCGATGAAAAACATCAATTGAAAGTTTACTAATAGTTTACGCTGTTCTTTTTTAATACGACTGGTTGGAGATGTTTTTTTTTTCTATTTGATAATTTTTTATGGGGAAATCCAGTCGCATTTGTTATTAATGTTGAGTTTAATTTTGCTATTCGCGTACGGAAATTTATAGGTGATGGGCGTGTCAACGATTAA
>CAJUYI010008620.1:0-10785 GCA_910591695.1 Galerucella pusilla
TTTATTGAATAGAAAAAGTATACCTACAATAAATGAAACGTTTTTTTACATATTTCAATTACAAACTTGAAGAAAAATAAATATTAAAAATTCAACAACAATGCTGGGAAGTTCAAATATGTATGGAAAAATAACCCAGATAGCACAAACACGTTTCAAAGACATCTTAAAGACGTTTGTTCACGATGTTCATGACGTTTCGAAGATGTCCGCTGATATCCAAAATATGTTTTGAAGACGTCTTTAGGACGTACATTGTTACAAAATAAGATGTCTTTCAGACATCCATTTTTGTACGTCTTTAAGACACACAGTTTTGGACGTGTTTATATACTGTCTTTTTACTTGATAAAAATAAATGTTATAATACCCATTATCTAATTCCACAAAATTGTATTATATTTGTCACTCTTCTTTAACTAATTTAGCTAATAACTATCATTGAAACATTCTTCCCACCTTCAAAGTGTTTAGATTTAGAGGTGCGTTTTATTGAAAAATTTTACTTTGCACTTCTAGATACAGTTGTCCTGACTTTTCTTTTTTCTCCATAATATTCAACAATTACCTCTCTGATCTGAGTCCATTGTTAGGTTAGCTCTTCCAAATGTTGATTCACATGATTCTTATGTTGAAGGATGACATGAATAGGAAGTGTAGGTCTGTGTCGTCCTCTACCTTTCAAGTGCTCAATAATTTAGTGATGCTGGAGACTTGCCCCATTAAAAATTGCTGAAAGAGTTGAGTGTCCACATTACCAACATATTTAAAACGTCTTTAAAACATCCCTACAAAGGCGTTTTAAACTTATCGTGAGAATGACGTCTTAAAAACGTTAGTTATACGTACCATGACGTTTGGACCAACGTTAGACATAAATTGGACGTCTTTAAGATGTAGCGTGCTATCTGGGAACTATTTCTGTCACTTTATATTTGATGAAACATGTTTTTTATGAATATAAAGCTTACCGGGTGCACCTCACATTACAGTCTTTCACAATACACATTCTCGACATTGTCTATTGAAGTAAAAGTTTCACTATAAACAAAAACCAACTACGAATACTCAACACACACAAATAGTTTTTAAAAGCAAAAACTGGACAAACTCACGATACACGTCGTCAAACGTTGGTCTGCAGCTGTCACCATAGATAAGTTGTCAGGCAGTTGTCAGTTTGTTAGGTTAGGATGTCAGCGCTGATATATGCGAAAGAATCTGCAACTACCACTAACGACGTTACAGTTTTCATCAAATCAGAAATTTTAGTACTGACGGGACTCTCTATGTAGCAGCACCCTCGCGCCTCTAGAGATCCCCTACCCTGGTTCAATGTCTGTCGGGGTATATGGCTTAGAAAGTAGTTGTTCTTTCTTAGTTAAACGGTCATTGTTTTTCTTTGGAAGTTTTGTTTCTAAAACTTTCTGAGGCGTTATAATATTATTAAATCTATTTATCTATTGGTAACACGCTTTACTGAAAACGACAATTCGCAGGAAGGTGCAATTGAGCATAGTGTTAATAATGTTTCATTTATCATCAACTATGAGTGAATGCAAACTTCACATTAGTTTTATGAGATTTGCAGTACTGTGAACGCGTAACTATCTGTACGTATATGTGGTCAAGTCAACTCAATATTAGGAAAGTATTCGCTGTTCTCAGTAATAACGAATTCACCGAAACGTGTCGTCCGAGTCGATACCAATTTGAAGAACTTTCATGGGATATTGCACCAAGGCTTGCAATGACAACAGTCCGGTTGTAGGTATTGACATCACTGCAGAATACATAAATCGTCTTGCACTGGTTGGGAAATGGAGGCAAGTATCGTGGGGTTTGCGATATAAGAGAGAGATCAAAAACGACTGCAGATGCGTACATTACTCTGTGCTAATAACATGGTCCAGTTCGACGACATAGTGTTATGGCCCCATAATATGTTGGACATTGTTCAAGGATTTCATGCAATAGTCGGTTCTTCTGAGGTATGTGCTGCATTGGATGGAACTAGCCTACGTGAATCGCTATGGTAAACACTCAATCAACTGTATGGCTGTTTAAGTTACATATGTTCAAAGTGTCTCCAATTGTAGCCACTCGCATGGAAATGCCAAGTGAGGTAGGACTCTAGTTTTCAACTCAAATGATCCCAGTCTAGAGCACTTCTTCCCTTCAGGGATCGATTGATAGTATATTATACACCAAAATTATTTCGCGAGAGATTTTGCCCCGAGCGAAGTGAGGTGCGAGGCTTATAAATTCACCACCGTGGTGTATATACAATATTTTCGACTACTGGACAAATTCAAGACAAGTTTTGAAAATCATCAACACTATACCATATCTCAATGTTAAAATATTACATACCAAAAAATGTTCAATGCATATGAACTTATTAATGGTTGTTATTGCAATTTGAACATGTAACAGTGAGATAACAATATGCCCAGTGTTTATTATTACCACCCATATTAAGTGCAACAAGTTAACGAAACCAGTTATACAGCCCCATTGAAAATTTAACAAAACGCGGGTAATGTTTTACTTTGAACTTTGAACAGATGCGCACTTGAAGAAACAGCAAATTACATCGATGGTGCCATAACAACACAACACCTTAAGTGTAAGAGTTATACTGGGGTGCAAAGTAAGCATTAATAAAACATTCAATGTCAACTTCACACTCTACACCACAGCGTTTACAAACGCCCTACAAGGAGCGTTTACGTCACTGTCTGTTTTCGCTCCTCACCTAATCCATAGATTATGAACGCACTCCTTATGTCAACAGTCATTTTTGGTTTAGCGCGAATTTTGAACTAATGGCATTTAAATTCGAATACTTCTATCTTTATAGGAAATTTCAAGCAGCAAATGAGTTGAAGACAATATCTCCAGGGTATACAAAATTATGTTGCAAAAGTTTTTATTTAACTACCATCTCTGGATTCTCAAAATATTTGAATTGGTCCATCATTGACCTAGATTGATAATGGAAAAAATAATTAACCACTCATAGAGAGATTCAACTCCTCAGTTGGCTAGGAAAAGCAATAATTGTCAATTACACAGCTAGTAGTGGAAAAACTATTTTATGCGGTATTGCTGGGATAGGATGCACAATCAATATTGAATTGGATGCCACCAGCTTCTAATCGAAACGACAGCAATAAAAAAACAAGTGCAAAAGGTGGAAAGCTGAGAGCACATTGTGAAAATTATCATCAAGCTACTTGAAAAGACAAATTTCCACTAATTAGAGAGTACTTGAAGGTTAAGTGAGATTATTGTTGGAATGATGAAAAAGAAGAGCAAGAAGAGACACTAACACACAACCCCTTATTTCATCCATCTTTCTTTGCATAATGCTTGGGAACATAATGGAAGTAACAGAATAGTCCAACATGAAAAAGCATACCAGTTGTGAAAAACAAAGCCGTGACAATAAATCTAGATAATTATTCCCCAACAGTTAGAATTATTCATAATTACAGGGCATATTAGGTATGTCCCTCTCTTCTTGCTTTTTTTCATAATTCGAAAATATTAAAAAAATTTCATTAGCAAACTGTGATACTTTATCCATTATAACGCGTTAAAATGCAATCATGATAATATAAAATGACCCACCGAACCTAATTTGTTAAACATATGGTGGCGCCTAACGTGTTAATAATAATAGCTCTTCGTTCGGACATTTGTAGTGGTGGATTGAAAAATGAAATAATCATTAATTTGATAAGCTCTCTTATAATATGGAAAAACAAAATTCGGTGATAGTCAAATTGCGTGTTTTTTTTTATTACAGGTTGGCATTCCATAAGTAACCCAAGTAATGTTTCGCAGATTACTTGGATGCTTTCACCATTATATCTTTGACTTTCACCAGCTTGAGTTAAATCACACCAATTGTTTCTATTTCAGAACATAAGTCTCACACTTCTCAAGGGAAACATATTAGACGCCTATTTTAAAGTCTAGTAAAAATGAGATAATTGTTTTATAGGTCTCCTTCAGTGACTGCAAAAAGCTGTGGTTGATGCTCGATGAGATATAAACCATACAAGTGTGAATAAAGTCGGCTGGAACGAACGTAATCTGTGATTGGCATGTACATTGTACATTTAAAAATCAATGAACACTACTGTTTTTATTCGGTTATTCAACGTCGTTTTATTTTTGTGATTAGGCCGGGAGCACACCACCCCTATCCGGAAATTTTGACAATTTTTCAGCCAGTGGTAGGATTCTCTATCGAGCACAACATCCATGGACTTGGGACGTCGGTTTTACGTCTCCGAAAGACATTATTCCTCGTGCTCGTTCATAAAATTCCAGCGAGCTGTGATATGCTACTCCGCTGCAGGTTGTATGGACTCTACAACAGTATTCCCTAATGAAAACTCATCCAGCCACCATCCGCGCTTGACACTGCTTTTATGGGTGCGTATATTGGAAGTATACAAGAGCAGTCCGCACAGGTTGGAACTGCTCGCTTATAGTTTCAAATTATACACGCCGCAACTATTTTTAGAAACTATACATGGTTATTTTGCTTCTATCTCGTATATTTTCCAATAATAATAATAATAATAATAATAATAATAATAATAATAATAATAAATACAACACATTACGTCGGGATGTTCAGCCTTAGCTAACATTGATTACCTACGCAGGCACAATCAACTTTGCAACATCATCCATCAGAAGTTGGCCAACAAATTTGGATTAGTGAACACCTACACCCCATATTACAAGTACCATCCGAATTCGGTTCTAGAGAATGCTGATTTTAGACTATACTACGATAGGTCAATTATCACCGATAGACGGGTGACGAAAAACCGGCCTGATATTGTAGTTGTGGATAAAAAAGCTAACTCGGTTTATCTGGTGGATGTTGCTGTACCCAATAATAACAATATTCTGGACAAATACAACGAGAAAATTGCAAAATACACCGATCTTGCAATTGAGGTAAGACAGATGTGGCATGCAGAGAAAATAGAGGTGGTACCGATCATCGTTTCATCTACGGGACTGATTCCCAAAACTCTACAAGACAGCCTTACCAAACTAGGTCTTCACAAAAATACATACATCGATCTGCAGAAGGCTGCCATTCTAAATACCTGTCACACTGTCCGTAAATTTCTAAATATGTAACTTCCGAGCCTAATCCCATTTGCGTTTACACACGCTCGGGATAGGTGAACATTACCAGCAAGTGCTGAGCAAGTGCATACTTGATAATGATAATAATAATAATAATAGCCTTTATTGCCCAACAGATTTATACAAATCCCTTTATAAAGCAAAAACAATGATTATATAATAACAGAAGAAACCTTTAATTTAATAAAAAATAGAAGAAATAATAAATGAAAAAAAGAAAACACATTTCACATAGTTGTATAACGTTCAGTAGCACAAGCTTCAATAACCTTAAAATTATCTATAAAAATGTCGCATGTGTTGCACAATAAATTGAAATTATGACACATAACATTAATTGGTGAATGAAGTAAAACATTTGTTCGAGACCAATCACAATAGAAAGGTAGATGTTGTCTATTGTAGAGCTGTGGTACATTGAAATTAATTCTATATATCAAGTCTGAACAATCGATTAAATTGTGCAAACACCCATAAAAACAGGATAATGATTTACAAATTCTACGAAATTCAAGACTTTCAAAATTAAAAATATCTAACAAAATCTGATAATCAGAGCCTCTCTGTGGATAAATGCCACTAACCTCTTAAACTAAATATTTTAAAAACCTCCTCTGAACCGCCTCAACCTTGCTGATATGAACATTGTAATAGGGATACCATACAACAGAACAATATTCTAACTTAGAGCGTATGTGCGAAAAATATAACATTTTCAAACTACAAATATCCTTAAATCCACGGCAGTTTCTAATCACAAATCCATACAATTTCGATGCTCCGGCAACCTGAGAATTAACATGTTCAGTGAAAGTAAGTTTGGAATCGAATATCACTCCTAGATCTTTTACAGAAGTAAGACGAGATAACAAATTCCCATTAATGTTATAGTAGAAGTGGATTGGGTTCAGTTTTTTAGTGTAGGTTACTACTTGGCATTTTGATATATTTAATGTCAGTTTATTCTGTGAGCACCATTCGGATACTCTATCCAAATTGGATTGAAGTGTTAAGGAACTGTCTATGGATGTTATGGAAAGAAATTTTTTTAAATCATCTGCATACATGAGTCTACCCGAATCCAAGTGTACTTCCAGGACATTAATAAATAGAAGGAACAACAATGGTCCAAGGTTTGAGCCTTGCGGTACACCTGACTCACTAATATATTTATTTGAAGAGTGACCATTATAAAAAACAAATGTTATGAAGGTAAGATTGGCAGAACTTCAACAAAGCGGAAGAGAAACCAAACCGATTCAGCTTTTCGATTAAAATTACGTACGTTAACATTTTTGCGAAAAATAAACTGCTCTAGTTACCGTTGCGGTCTACCCCAAGTAACATTTTAATATCCTAGGAACGTACTGGGAATGTTCGGCATGGTCCAAGGTACATTCCTAGAATGTACATAAATAGCATTATGTATATCCCTAGGACTTGCTAGGGTTGTGACTTTTGTATGTCACATCAAGTACCTAGCATGTACCTAATATGTCCCTATGTACCACAGTGTATGTGTTTGGAATGTTTTAGTGATATTCGGCATATCCTCACATATGCATGTTATATAACAGGAATATCCACGAAGGAATTACTGTTTGGTGAATATTCCCTTTATATTCTAAAAATGTCCAGATTTAGTGCAATACATATACCAGGTATATTCCTCAAATCTGCCCTCAGATTGTCGCATCCACCATTTTATTGTAATTAGTATAAACGTTACGGCTAAAACCCGTATATTGGATAATACTAGAATTACCCAGATAATGTTGAAATTATATCCAAATAAAGTGGGTATAGGCAACGAAGAGGGAGGAAAAATAACCATTCCATTCACCCTTCCCCTTCGTTGCCTATACCCACTTTATTTGGATATAATTTCCGGATAATTCTAGTATTATCTAATATACGGGTTTTAGCCGTAACATATATAATTTAATATATAAGGTGGTAATAATTATTGAGTCACATGCATAATTATTACAATGAAGTTTGTTTAAATTAACTTAATAATATTTTTGTATTCATTCTGCTTCAATTTTGCCTAATATTAATGAAGATGATGACCAGATGGATTGCTGCACCCAAAAAAAAGAAAGAATATTAAGAATAGTATTCTTATTTATTTACAACACCAAATAAAACATACATAACTCAAAAAAAATAAACTCTAATAAAGAATAAAATATTATTCTTATCCATTTAAACCACATATAAAAAAAACATTCATAACTAAAAACAAAATAAACTTCAATTGAGAAAAAAAATTTAAATTTCATTATTATTGTCACCGCCATTATCTTCAGCAGGTTTCTTTGATGTCTTCTCCATCCTATCTTTGGCTCTCACCACCCAAAGTTTTATCACAGCAACTATCTCAAGCTCCGTGCTTATAGGAAACATCAGTCTCACACTTCCTACAAAAAAAGTGTCTACTGAAAGTCTACCTTTTATTATGAAATTGTATTTTGGTTCAGTAGTAGATAACACCTATTTTTAAGACTGCGGATATTTGTTATTAGCGAAAGTTGGATATTCACCTTTTTTTTGTTTGATAATATCTTAGTAGTTTTAGCAAATTTAGAAAGATGACCTTACTTATTATAATTTTAGCCAAATTGAGGTGTTTGAATGTAGCTTTTCCTTTCGCTCCTTCTCAGGAATATTTCACACCTACTTCATTTGTAAGAAGTTTGTACATCAGTTTTCTTGTACCATCTTTAACTGATACTCCACCCACATGGCTCAATTCCAAAGCCTGTAAAAAAATGGCCATTGTAAACAAGTCTTGTAACCTAAATTATGCAGTCAAATAATTAAAAACATTATGCCATTAGTGCAATTAAGTAGACTACTCCACTTATGCCACAATTGTCAAGAATGATTTCCAAACAAAGTTAAAAAATGTTAAAGCAATTTGATAAGTATGGGGAGTGCATTTAATTTGTTTATATGAGAGAGTTATTTATAAAAATATATTACCAATATTTCCATGTTTTGATCCTGTGATAGATCTAGTTCTAGCTGTTGCAGGGCCTCTTCAGATACAGGGAATTTTGGTAAAACATCTTCAATAAATTTTGATTTTGTACCAACTATCCGTTTATTATTATTGAAATTTAAAATCAGGTGCATCGATTCTATCAAAGAATTCAATTTTGAATTGATTAAATTTAGTTCTTTTAGAACTGTTGTACGGAATTCTGGAAATAAAATGGAATATTAATATGGTAAACTTTTTTATTAAACTTGCGGCTCCTTTGTGAAGATGACATTATGGCTTCAAAGACAATGCAAAATACAACTAGGACATAATTAAAAGCAATAAGTAACTATTTAATATTTAACATAAACGTGCAAGGTGCAAGATTAAAGTACCTTGATAAGTTAAAATAATAATATACTCACCGCCTTTTCAGTTCTCTTATCGTTGTCTTTGTCACAAACACACAAAACCTTCAAGCCGTTGCGTTGAGGGAAATACAAATATACGAAAAACTTAGGTTATACCTATGGATTCAGTGTTATGTTATCTATTCTATGGATCATTATATCATATTTCTATTTTTCTATGCTATGGATTACACACTACTATAACAAACATTCACGCATAGACAAATTTCTCTATGCATTCACGTTCACATTGCACATCACATAACCTAAAATTTCTTCTTCCTTTTTTGGGCTATATACTGAGGGATAATTTACCCAAAACCAAAAGAATGCACATTATTTTGTACTTTTTTGGATATACCATGAATGTCACAGGTATATCCCTGAATGGATATACACTACTAGTGTTTACGTGTACATTAACTACTTTTTCCAATATTCCATGGATGTCACAGGTATATCCTTGATTGGATATACCCTGTTAGTCGTAACGTGTATATAGATTAAATAAGAAGTACATTCCTGATATATTGTTTCAAATCTTAGATGGTATATTCCCTTCACAATGTACCAACAATATAACAGGAATGTACCCACTATATTCGGTATATATTTTGAACATTATGAATATACTAAGAATATGCTTTGTACATTGAATGCTACTTGGGGCGTTGCGGACATTTCTCAAAATGATAATAGTTCATTATGCGTAGAAAAATACAATGAATGTCTCGCACAAATGGGAGGAGGATGACACAAACTGGTAAACATTTTCAAGCAACACCCTAGCTCGTCCAATTTTAAAGCAATGTGCTTACTATCCTCTGCATTAAAATCTATAACAACAGACCAGCAGGCACAAAACTTTATATACAATACTTAATTTAAAACGGAAACTGTCTCGTAAAATACGCGTTCAACCAACAGCATTATCCAAAAGAGTTATTGGGTCCAAAACAAAAAATAAAGAACAAGCTGGAAGGCCTTCTACATCTGAAATATCTAAACCAAAACAAACTCGAAAAAGAAAGCATGATTTAGCATTCAATATCTCCCAAAACCAAAATAATTTTAAATAATTTAGGTTTTTTTTAAATGAATTGACTTACTAAGAATTTCATATTTCCGTTCCTTTTATTTTACAATAAATATTTTTGTCCCTCACAAACCAGTTTATTATTTTTATTACATTTTGAATATGCCATCCTATACAAATTTAGAACATGTTGGTTCTAGCATTGTGTATTCTCTACTAATTCACTGCATCAGTATCAGAAAGTATACGGGACAACTAGGCAGAAATCATGTATATTTTCTAAAACTTTATCTTGTTACACATTGTTAAACCATACACTGTAAGAACACTATGAATGCGTACTAGTCTTGTATACTTTCAATATACGCTTCATGGGTGGTATCTAGGATTGGATTAATTCATTTCCATTGAATGGAAAACGGACCCTCGCGATATCAGTCATAACGTTTAGTTTTGTTATATTATTTAATTCATAAGAATATTATCAATGACGGATAAGTGGAGTGACCGTGAAGATCCAGCGTTTCTGATGTATATTTATTAAAACCATTCCCGAAACATGCAAACTTTTTATATTCATCCCAATTATATATAAGTTACATTTGCAATTAGGAAGCTTTGTCTTTGAATGAATTCCAGATATAATTCCCAGAATCCATTACTCTTAGAAATTCTCATCCTTTTGACCGAAACAAACTGCCCATAAAGGGCCAGGAAATGGTCGCATTAACATCTATAGGACCAGAAATCCATTTCCCGGCAGTTGTATTCAATTGACATCGTCCCGCGTCCTGAAATCCTGTCAGAATCCCGAATCCTTGCTAGACACGAGGCTTGACACGTGGAATGGCAATTCCTTCATTAATTTCATCAGATAGGGATAGACTAGCCCTCTGTTTCTTGTTTCTAGTTATGTACGTTATGTGATTTTTTCTTACCGGTCTCATAGGGTATGTAATTGTTGTTGACTGATTAATGATGACTTTTGTTCCTAAGGAGAAATACTTCAACTTTGGGGCTGTTGCTGAATGTTATAATAGATAATAATAATGAGATCATGTGAAGTCTTTTGGAAAATGACAACAATTCAAAATATTATCGAAAAATTATTTATATTCTTAATAAATTGGAACCATTCAATTTACCAATTTTTTTGTGATTATTTG
>CAJUYI010008621.1:0-10784 GCA_910591695.1 Galerucella pusilla
ACGGCCGTTCCCATAGTGACTGCCGGCAAACTGAACGCCACTACAGCATTTGACATTTCTGAAATATGACAATAACAATGTATTTCGAACCAAAAACTAACTGTCTTTTCTAAAGAGAGACATATTGAAATTATGTAATTTTCACGGTTGCACGAAAAATATTGTGTATACTATGGCCGCGAAATGTTTTCGCGAACTTGAGATTATCTTGCCTCGGCCGGAGCGGCTTCGGCGATAATCTCTCTCTCGGATCGCGAAAAAGCATTTTGCGGCCTTAGTATACAAATAACTATTGCATTTTGGTGAAATTGTTTTTATGCTATTTATTACTTCTCGGCGTCTGAACGGTAAGTAAATCACTTACCGACGTGTTAAGCTTAGAAACCAGTAAAAACAACCTACCGTCCTGACAACCGATGCTGTAAATAAACAAAAGAGATCAATCGCGCAAAAAAAATTATGGAAATAATAATAAAAATTTATCCGAACAAATTCAAGTAGATCACCAGCTTTGCCTAGAATTTTAATATAGCGTCGGTGGTTCAGTGCTTCCACGCGGGCGGCCCGGGTTCGATTCCCGGCCGAAGCACATAACGAAGCAACGTAACATAACGTAACGTAACGGTCAGATCTTTTGCGTCGCGACCCGCGGTCGCTCAAACATACTCTGACGTAAAGAACTAAAGTTCCAATAATTTTAAAAAGGAGAATAGGCATTATTGTATTTCAGTCTTAGATCTGCGACTTCATGCACCTGTGTTTTAGTTTTAGTGTGTTTTAGAGCTAGTTACCTCACTCTATATGATATCAATAGAGAATTTGCAAAGTGGTGGCGAAAAATTACTTATGATGGCGGTTGATAACTCCTTCATTATATTCAAAGAAACAAAAATCACAAAAAACTACAGGACCAGACAAGCTGCGCGACATTCTCAAGCATGGACCGATCAAAATAATGTTGGAGATCATCTACTCGAAACAGGGTCTACAAGAAGAAGGTGTTCTCTCCAAAAAAATTGATAAAAGAACGAATCTTTCGTGCAGAATGTGTAATTTACTTAGATTGTTATACTCCCTATCGCACCTAAATGCTTTTGGACAAATATATCCCGTCAAAAAACCCCACTTGGACATTAGTGTAATCATGAATTTTTTCTATTGTTGCCAAACATATTCACTGTTAGTTGTTCTCATCAACAGAGCACAATTTATAATTACCTATTGTTTGTATTGCTGAAAACTAGACATACATACTATTATTGTTTAAATTGTTGATATTTCGAGTTTGTTAGTAATACACCATACCGAACATACAGTTCAATTATCAAATAATCCAATTATTTAGAATGCACTTCAGTTCGGGGAAATATAAATAACCATTTATTATTTTTGTTGACGTGTATATACATTATGAAACATCAGTTCAAATTCAAGTGAATAAATAACATGAATTTGTCACTAACAAAAGATGTTTCAATGCCTTTGTAGAAAAAGTTGGAGAGTTTTATGAAATATTGGGTATCTAAGATACTAAGTTATTGTTGTAGAAAAACTTTTGCTGCAACTTTTCAACTTTATACTGCAGCTTGTGAATTCTTTTACAGAGAATTCACAGGCTTATTCGTTTATTATACAGTGAAGTTTGTGATGTCTTGCACTGGTATTTGTATCTTAGTTACGAGATTTAGAGTTAGAATTTAGAATTTAGAGGAAAGTAAAATACTATGCGAGAACCAATCTGGATTTCGTAATAAACATAGCTGTGAAACTGCTTTACAATGTGTTTTAACAGATTGGAGAATCACTTTGGAAAATAAAATGTTCATTGTAGCAGTATTTTTTGACCTCCAAAGAGCTTTTGAAACAGTGGATAGAGGAAAATTAGTCAAGAAAATTCAAAGTATTGGTATTCATAGTGATGCTTTGAACTGGCTAATAAATTATGAATCAAACAATTTTATTTTGTTAAATCTACATTATATTTAACCTTAAAGTTGTGACGCGCTTCGCTAACACAGTAGCTTTTTCAAACGAATGGAGGTATGATGAGAAATTTTCAATTTATACCGTGCCTTAATACTAAATTATACGGATATTTAACAATAACATTATAATCTATTAACAAGGAAATGAAATGAATTTGTCTAAATATGGGATTAACTAAAGTATTTAACAAGTTTACCTGGAAACTCATTCACAACAATCCTACAGGAACCTTTCTAGGTAAAAAGGTTTAATGAGGGAGAATTGTTAATATCAAGTTGGTCGGAAGATTATCTGCATATTTGTTTTTATTTATCTCTAGAGCTTCTAGAATATTTAATTTGAAGGATTTAGGTTCTATATGCAAAATTTCAAAATTTGAATCGAAAGAGTGTTGGTTTGCTAATAAGTAAATGATTTGAATAGTTGGAATCTGATTTTTGGTTGTCATAACTACATTTGTGTTCTGAAATTCTAGTTTTAAAATTCCTAAAAGTTCTACCTATATATAAATTTTATTACAGTCGTCATTACCACATTTTAATTCATAAACTCGGGCGACGACCCAGCACTGTAGTGGAACGCGTTTGATGCGATAATTACAGTCAAGCAAGGTCGGACGTGGTTAGTACTTGGATGGGTGACGACCATGCCAGGGAAAACCATCGTATAGGGCCCGTACAGTCTGCAGCGGACTAGCATATCACAGCTCGCAGGCATTATACCAATGAGCACGAGGTATAATGTAGATATGCCGTCTTTCGGAGGAGACGTGAAACTGAGGTCCCGAGTCCATGGATTGGGCTCGTTAAAGAACGCTACCACCGGTTGGAACACTAGTGGGCTCGCCAAAATTTCCGGTTAGGGGTAGAGTGCTCCCGGCGTCGGTGATTAGCCTCAGTCGCAGAAATAGACCGACGTTAAATAACAGAATAAAAAATAAAAATTCATAAACTCCCGATTTATTTAGCTTTGAAGATTTGGATTTGTTGTTTTTAAAAAATTTGGATAAATTGTTGTCGGTTTTGAAGCAAATATTCAAGTCTAAAGTTTCTAAAAATGATTTTATTTTTAAGGATGGTATTCCAAAGTAAGTTGAGCTTTTAAATTGGTTATTTTATCAGAAGGAAATACTTGTTCTAGAGTATGTTTTCGTATCTTTTTATTTATGATGTTGTCAATTAAATTTGGATCGTAATTATTATTAACCGCTATTTGTTTTATGTTATATTAATTAGTTCTTTATTGTTATTGTCAATATTCAATGGAACTGTTTAAAGTCTATGTATCATACTATTGAAAGTTGCTAATTTATGACTGATTGGGTGGACTAAACTATTATGAATTGTAATGTCTGTATATGATGGTTTGTGAAATACTTATAGAAAAGTCATGTCTATTATTTATATGTGAAATTGTAAGATCTAGAAAGTTTATGGACTTATTTTGTTCAATTTCTACTGTAAATTTGATATTGACGGGAACTAAAAATGAACAATCTACATTCGGATAAAATACATAATAATGTAGGGGTACCTCAAGGTAGTATTTTGGGACCACTATTGTTTGTATTATATTCAAATAATATTGTAAGTGTTGCCGGATATTGAAAAATACATTTATTTGCTGATGCTGCTTTAATATACTTCAGTGGTAATGATTTGCAAAATAATACTAAGACTGTTAATGTCACACTTGTTAACATTTATGAATATTGCTGTGTAAATATGTTGAAGGTTAATGCCAATGAAACTAAGTGAATGCTGTTGGGGAGAATTAATAGTCGCCAACTGAATGAATTAAATTTAAAATTAAAAGTCGGAGAAAATGAAATTGAAAGAGTAGACAAGTTTTTATATTTGGGTGTAGCTATTGATAGTGAATTGAAATTTAAAAATCATGCCAATAAAATTATAAAAACCATTGCTTTTAAAATTAATTATCTTAGAAGGTGTTCTTATTAATAAAAACTTTCCGGACCACCAGTTTGGATTTAGGAGAGAGCATTCTACTATAGAGCAGATACATAGGATTGTTAATGTCATAAACAAAACTTTTGAAGATAAAAGTTATTGCGCGGCACTCTTTCTTGACGTCAGTCGAGCATTTGACAAGGTCTGGCATCTGGAGTTAATCTTTAAATTAAAGAAGAATTTTCCCGAAGCAATGTATCATCTCCTAAAGTCATACCTAAGTGATAGATGTTTTCGTGTGAGGTATAACGATTCTTTCACAAATCTACATTCCATAAGAGCAGGAGTTCCACAGGGTAGTGTGCTTGGACCAATTTTATACGTCATCTACACTGCCGATCTTCCGACAAATAACATCATAACCTCAACTTTTGCTGATGATACAGCAATATTAGCAGTAAATAAGGATCCCGAAGTCGCAGCAGCGCAATTACAAGATTCGCCCAACCAAATAGACACATGGGAAAAAACCTGGCGAATTGCGCTAAATGATCAAAAATTAAACCATATAATATTCACTGAATGTCGCAGTGTTTCACCGGGTATAACATTAAACAATAAACGAATCCCTACTGTTCAATCTGTCAATTATCTGGGAATGCATTTGGACAGTAGCTTAACCTGGAAAACCCATATATGGACTAAACGTAAGCAACTTGGAAAAAAACTATTGGCTGCTGGGGCGGAATTCAAAACTGACAACCAGAAATAAATTACTGGTATACAACACAGTCTTTAGGCCAGTATGGACGTATGGCCTGCAATTCTGGGGTGCAGTAGCTAAATCAAATATAGCGATTATTCAAAGATTCCAGTCTAAGACAATACGAACAATGATCGATGCACCATGGTTTGTTACAAATGGGGATATTTACAAAGATCTGAAGATACCTACAGTTAGGGAAGTGATTGTAGAGTGTAGTAATAAATATCTTGTGCGGTTGAAAAATCATCCTAATATGGTAGCGTCAACCTTGCTAGACAATAGTCAAGCAACATATCGCCTAAAGCGAAAAACACCATTGGACCTAAATTTAAACTGAATAGATCAAGTCAAACATAATAGTGCAACTCTGTGTACATGTACTAGTACTTATTCAACTCATTTTATATTTTCAAATGTAGGGATACCTTGTTATTGAACAAAATCTCTTCAAGCCATGTTGTCAAACCAAATTTGTGCTTATTGTTATCATTGTAACAGATTGCATAATAAATCAATTCACAAAAAACAAAAAAAATAAGGTGTTCTCAGTATCTTAGTCAATGGGCAAGATTGATGATGTACAATACCATAGTACTAACTCATTTTAATTATTGTGCAGCTATTTTATATTTTCTTAATCGAAATGAGATTGATAGACTTCAAAAAATGCAAAATCGTGCAATGCGAATTATTCTAAATTGCTCAAAGTACACTCCAATGAATGAAATGTTGGAAACGCTCAACTGGTTGCCAGTAAAAATACTGTTCGAATATCATACTCTCGTATTCATTTACAAAGTTAAAGTTGGAATTGCACCAGTATATTTGCGAAATAATTTGATTATTAATAGTGAAGTACATAATTACAATACCAGATATAGCAGAAACTATCAGGTACGTAGATATAAAAAAATTCAACTTATAACTCCGTATTTCTAAAGGGATTAAATGTGTTCAATGCTTTACCATCCGATATAAAAAATGGTATGGGCTCAGAAGTTTTTAAAAGGCGGCTAAGGGATTATTTGATTGGGCAGTGATTAGTTTGGTTAGTTTTATATAATTTTGTCCACGACCACCTAATAATAAGTCAATATTTTACCTCCTAACTAAAAGTATATGGTACCCATATATCAACTGTCGTGAATTATGGTTCATAATACACTGTAGTGTATTATGGTTCATAATTCCCGACTAGAGATGGGGTTACAATATGAAATAAACTATTAAATCTGTGTATTTTGTTCAGGAAATTTGTTTCTGACATATATCGTATCTATAAAATATTGTAATTTTTAGTATTGATACTTTTCATAACGATATTTTCTAATATTAAGTATGTATTTCAAAACAATATATTTATAACGGTACGTTGTATTGATACTTTCTACAGTATCGCCCATCTCTATATATGTCAAATTATTTGAAGTGGCTGCCACAACATTTTGAGGATAGTAATATGCCAAATCGCTACCGATTTTTATTTATTAATAAATAAATTAATTAAGTGTCGTGGACAAAGTATAGTATTCTACTCACTATTTATGGCCATAATTCACTTGGGTGACTTGCGCCCCTCGCCTGCGGCTCGTGACGCAAACGTCACCCATCGTGAATTATGGCTATCATAAATTGCTCGTTTAATAATATACTATTAAGTTACTTTATATGTGGATATATGGTATTATTATTGTTTTAATTTTTAGACATTAGCTTATGTTCACCTACCTATATTCTAATGTAAATTGTTTTAAATGCTTAGCGTTATTTTCATTCAAATTGATAAGTACATACATTTTATAAGTTATTGATAATATTGCTAATTGTATTAGCTCTTTTTTTAGCTATATAAACGATAAATATATATATAAAGATGGATTAGAATATGTCAAATGTAGTATCATTAAAAATCAGAGACAAATACCGTCTACTAGGAAGCAACAACTACTTCCCTAGCTGTATGTCACGGAGGATATTGAATTATACTTACAAGCTAGTCCAAGCGTGGTCTACTGAAAACAAAAAGTTGATGATACACTTTATTTAATGATAGATCAATTACGAATCAAAAGCATCCCACAAATAAGTGTTCCTGATAAATGAAAATTGAATGAGTAGCTGCTTCCAAACTGAACGGGTCTGGTATCCCAAGTAACATTTTAATGTCCTAGGAACGTACCGAGAATGTTCGGCATGATCCAAGGTACATTCCTAGAATGTACATAAATAGCATTATGTATATCCCTAGGACTTGCTAGGGTTGTGACTTTTGTATGTCACATCAAGTACCTAGCATGTACCTAATATGTCCCTATGTACCACAGTGTATGTGTTTGGAATGTTTTAGGGATATTCGGAATATCCTCACATATACATGTTATATAACAGCAATATCCACGGAGGAATTACTGTTCGTGAATATTCCCTTTATATTCTAAAAATGTCCAGATTTAGTGCAATACATATACCAGGTATATTCCTCAAATCTGACCTCAGATTGCCGCATTCACCATTTTATTGTAATTAGTATAAAAGTTACGGCTAAAACCCGTATATTGGATAATACTAGAATTACACGGATAATGTTGAAATTATATCCAAATAAAGTGGGTATAGGCAACGAAGAGGGAGGAAAAATAACTATTCCATTCACCCTTCCCCTTCGTTGCCTATACCCACTTTATTTGGATATAATTTCCGGGTAATTCTAGTATTATCCAATATAGGTACGGGTTTTAGCCACATATATAATTATATATATAAGGTGGTAATAATTATTGAGTCACATGCATAATTATTATTACAATGAAGTTTGTTTAAATTAACTTAATAATATTTTTGTATTAATTCTGCTTCAATTTTGCCTAATATTAATGAAGATGATGACCAGATGGATTGATGCACCCAAAAAAGAAACAATATTAAGAATAGTATTCTTATTTATTTACACCAAATAAAACATACATAACTTAAAACAAAATAAACTCTAGTAAAGAAAAAAATATTATTCTTATTCATTTAAACCACATATAAAAAAAACATTCATAACTAAAAACAAAATAAACTTCAATTGGGAAAAAAAATTTAAATTTCATTTCTATTGTCACCGCCATTATCTTCAGCAGGTTTCTTTGATGTCTTCTCCATCCTATCTTTGGCTCTCACCAGCCAAAGTTTTATCACAGCAACTATCTCAAGCTACGTGCTCATAGGAAACATCAGTCTCACACTTCCTACAAAAAAAAGTGTCTACTAAAAGTCTACCTTTTATTATGAAATTGTATTTTGGTTCAGTAGTACCTAGATAACACCTATTTTTAAGACTGCGGATATTTGTTATTAGCGAAAGTTGGATATTCACGTTTTTTTGTTTGATAATATTATATTGCGCTACCACCTCCCGCTGAGAATGGTTTGCACTACTAACCACTACAAACAGTCCTTGTCAACGGATTACTATTCACATTAGAATTAACTATTTTAACAATATCACTAAACCTTTTTTCAACTTTTTTATTAAACTTGCGGCTCCTTTGTGAAGATGACATTATGGCTTTAAAGACAACAGTGCAAAATACAACTAGGGCATAATTAAAAGCAAAAAGTAACTATAATATTTAACATCAACGTGCAAGGTGCAAGATTGAAGTACCTTGATAAGTTAAAAATAATAATATACTTACCGCCTTTTCAGTTCTCTTATCGTTGTCTTTGTCACAAGCACACAAAACCTTCAAGCCGTTGCGTTGAAGGAAATACAAATATACAAAACTTAGGTTACACCTATGGATTCAGTGTTATGTTATCTTATGCTATGGATTACACACTACAAAACTTCACGTTCACATTGCACATCACATAACCTAAAATTTCTTCTTCCTTTTTTTGGGCTATATCCTGAGTGATCATTTACCCAAAACCAAAAGAATGTGCATTATTTTGTACTTTTTTGAATATACCATGAATGTCACAGGTATATCCCCTGAATGGATATACACTACTAGTGTTTACGTGTACATTAACTACTTTTTCCAATATTCCATGGATGTCACAGGTATATCCTTGAATGGATATACCCTGTTAGTCGTAACGTGTATATAGATTAAATAAGAAGTACATTCCTGTTATATTGTTGGTACATTGTGAAGGGAATATACCATTTAAGATTTGAAACAATATATCAGGAATATACCCTCTATATTCGGTATATATTTTGAACTTTATGAATATACTAAGAATATGCTTTGTACATTGAATGTTACTTGGGATATTAACCAATCATTTTAGTTTGCAGTTCAAATTTGAACAAGTATACGTGATAACAGTGGTCAACCCCCTCCAACTTCCATGAAAAAGGCTAGTTAGCAATTATATTTCCATATTATATTTGACATGTACATTTACTCAAACTCTTTTGAGGTAATCTTATCTTATATGAACCAAGTTTTGATTTAGTCGTGTCTTTTTATGAAGTAACTAACAATATTGTGTTCATTCAAATGAATAATTAGTTACGCTGCTGGATGTCACATTTCTTTTAAGAATCCGGTGTATCGATTTCACATTTTCTATAGATTTTTTCCGGATATGCCACTATTCTCATTAAATCCACCACCAGAAATACAGAGTTTCTATCGGATTATTGTGAACATTTTTGGGTTATCTCTCGGCAATATTGTTTCAAAATAATCGTATTATGCCCTATTTTCATCCATCACGATATTTTGAGTCTAAAAGTTACTAAAAATATTTTGTTTATATTTGAACTAATGTTCAAGTAACTTTAAGCGCATCTGCATCTGGCAATCGCCAGCTATTGATAGACTGGCAACAGCCCAATTTCAGCCTACCATTTTCCTTTTAAATGTTCAATTCATTTGCTTCCACTGGCTGTCCAACACACAGTAAATAACGACACAGCTACAGCAGATGAATATTTTAATAGTCTCCATATTGCTTAAGCAATCAAGACACTTCTCGACTTCTCCATCACCATTCAAGACGATTCTGGATCTTTTTCTTCTTCAACGACATTCATTCTTAAATAAAAGAGGATGTCCACGCCCATTGTTGACTTTTTTGCTGATTCATATAGTACCCATATTCGCACTCAAAAAACTTGTTCCGTATATACCATTTCCCTTAGTTACGTCAGTATGAGATTTATAATAACAAGAGTTTGTTATTAATGAGTCAATTGACATAATTGTATATTATTTTATCAATCTTCAAATAAACTTCTTCCACGTACGCGTATGTCCAAGTTTCTTTAACTGTTTCATCATATACTCTCTAAATGTCAAACCCGACTGCTGCAATTGAAGCCATCCTCAATCATCAACCATCTCGGTGGATTCAAATTTATCATCAGACGTATTGGAGCCACGTTCAGATAGATTAGATCAGATTAGAGTTTATGGGGTGGCTTTTGGTCTATTCCACTGCGACCTTTTCAGATCTATTGTGATCCTCTAAACTCTAAATTACATTATCCAACCTGACTTTCAAAAAAAAGGTAGAACGTGTCGCGGGACACACGGTAGGAACTTAAGTTCCTTTTAAGCGGAAATTATGTAATATATCTGACGTTATAGATAAACAATCTGCATATTCTTTGGTGGTCCAGTAGTAAGCATACCAGACTCTCACGCGGTAGACCCGAGTTCGATTCCCCGTGAGGAAGTTTTTTTTTTATTTTTATTTTTAAATGATAATTCTGCTTGATATTAATAACGACAACAGGTAGACGTTTGAAATCTTTAGCAGAATATTCATCATTACAGATAATAGTACGGTACCCTTCATGAGGGGGTCCGACTGGAAACATCCACTTATAACAGCATCGTATATTTAAAAGGGGAAACCGTAGCATTATACAAATTGGACATTCAAGAACTGTACGTTTACCACAAAAAAATTAGTGGAAACATAAAATTGAATTGTTAAATTTTCAATTCGAAGTTATATTACATTATTTTACATTTAGAAACAACCTGCCAAATGTTAAATGAATTTATCCATCCATTTTAAAGTTATCGAATTAAAACAATCAAGTTTTTATGGGCCTGCCATCCTACAAACCGATGCTTTGCGACTGCAAAAAATTCAAAACAACTGCATTC
>CAJUYI010008623.1:0-10784 GCA_910591695.1 Galerucella pusilla
TCAAGAAACGCGTTTTATTAACAACATTTCCAATATAAGCGAAAAAAAAACGCGCTATCCCAATAAAAACCGTTCCTGGAACGTGCACTTCACTGGATTCCATTTCTAGTAGACTATCATATCTTTGGAATGTCATAAAATGAAATATTTCATTTCACATTTTACCAGAGGTGTGATCTACTATGAATGGACCTTAATAAAATTTGACAACAAAGTTTTGTAGTCTTAAACTTCAAAATATTATTGATTGTCTAGTTGTCATATTTTTTCGTTGTATCAGATAGGGACCAAAAATTATTTTATTAATTTTATTACTAGTTAATCTTGACCACGGTAGCTGGAACGCTACCGAAACGTCGAAATAAAAAATAGAAACATTATTGTGGTTTGATTCCCAAAAGAATAAGTAATGCCACAAGGAACTTACAGAAGATAAAATTACAGTAACTTTGAATGTGCTGATGAAAACTGTAAGATTACAGGAATCTTTTTTTCCGACTGTTAGCGAAGTTCACAACTATCTGATTTGTGTTAGAGCTACTGACGGGACTCACAAGGTGGCGCCACCCGTACAAATAGAGGGTGCCTTGGGTAAGTTTCCCATCTATAGGTATGTTATCTGTTGAGCGAACCTACCACTCTTGTATATGTACAGTGACTAATTAATGACTCAACCAGTTAATAAAATCGTCTTTGATATTTTGAACAATAGCTGATGTTATTCTACGTTCTGCATTTCCTGCCCGATTCTGGATTTGAGATCAAATATAACCATGAACCACCATTACACAATAAAAATAAATTATAGTTAAAAAAAAAATTGATAACACGATTTATATGTATTCGAACTAAAAAGTAAAAACTAATTCTTGATTTGAGAATAAAATGATTAACAAGAAAATTAATGTCATTATGGGTCTTATTAAGTGCTTTTAACAATGAATATACTTTTTTTTAACTTCCATTATTCCCATGAAAATTTCAATCTTTGACTTTATCGGTATCCATTATTAAAAAAAAGGTAGAACGTGTCGCAGGACATACGGTAGGAACTTTAGTTCCTTTTAAGCAAAGTTATGTGATAAATCTGACGTGATAGATAAACAATTTGCATATTCTTTGGTGGTTGAGTAGTAAGCACACCAGACTCTCACGCGGTAGACCCGGGTGAATAGAATTTCAATATAGCATCGGTGGTTCAGTGGTTAGAATGCTCGCATTGCACGCGGGCTCGAATCCGGGCAGGAGCATATTTATTATTGTGAATCGCTGCTTCGTAAACGAGAGAGAGACTAAGGAGGCACAAGCACGCAAAAGCAAGGCACATAACGAAGCAATGTAACATAACGCAGCGTAACGTAACGCGTAACGGTCAGATCTTTTGCGTCGCGACCCCTGGTCGCTCAAACATAACCTGACGTGAAGAACTAAAGTTCCAAAATATAGAGGGCGCCACAAGCAGTACCAAATTTAGGGGCTAGGTAACTTTTTTCACTAATGTAGCTATAAGCCATACTAACCGATACCCAAAAACACTTTATGCGGTTTCCACTATTAATTCGGGGACACACTTAGGGGAATTTTGGGAAGTCAAGTTTTATATACAGTAATTGAATATTGAAAAACAAATTAAAAATTTCTCGAGAACTATCAGAGTTAGATATGGGCAACCCTAATACCAACTGAAAGGTAATAAATTCCCACGTTCAACAGACCCAACAGATACAGGGTGTTCCATTTTAATTAAGCCAGAAATTTATGTATCAAATAGTTAGTGTTATACTGTCATATAAAAAACACCCTGTATATGATAGCATACCCTTAAATATTGGAAACAGAATGTTAAAAGCTTTTTGTGAGATGGTGTACAGCAAATGTGGTTATTCGTTTTTATTTTGAAGTTATTGTATTTTTTCGGAGGGTCTACAAATTATGTAAAATCGATTTATCCTGGAAACTGAACTAGATAGGTATAGAGAAATGTTAATGAACTTACATTATTTTTAATAGTTCATTTCAAAAATGTGATAAAATACAGGGTGTTCCATTTAAAGGAACCTAACTTTGATACGGCACGCTTTTTTGGAGCACCCTGTATATTCCAAAATATTTTTAAAATATAATCCTAAGTAATCTACTTAATTCTACGTCTTATTTTCTCTAATTAATTTTGCCGTTAAAACGCCAGAGAATAGTTCGTTCATGGTGTCCCACCCTGTATATAAATTAACCTGTTAATTTTTCTGCTACTTCAAAACCTTACTTAATAAGTTCCGGTCACAACGGAAGAGTAAGTTTACTTATAATTTATTTAAAATTCCTTTCTCTGGCGATAATATTTCATTGTTTTCCATCGAACAATATTCTCAAACCAATTTCCAGCAAACCATCACAAAAATGCTTGAATGCTTCGATTGAATATGAAGAAAAAATAGAATAAAATATTTAACAATAAAAAAGAGGGCCCCTTACTTTATGAACCCGTACAAAAGTCAAAATATTTCATTGTCGAGTTGTATAAAACCGTAGGTTTATAAAGGCATCGCATTTAAAAGAAGACATTAAACTCTAAAGATTAATCATCAGTAACATGAACAGTTGAATGCCTGTCCACACATTCTAAATATTTGCAAAAAAGGCCTTGCCTGTTATTTTTTTCTTCAGCCACACTCAATTGTCCTTTTTCCAGAGATGATTTGATATATTACACTCTTTTAAATGGCTGCTTTGTTATTTTTTCTTTTCCTTTCGGTTTTCAAGTCTGTAGTGATTTGGCCAATGTGGTGTGTACTTTATGGATTAGTAGATATTTTAACTGCTCCTTTTTTTATTAAGAAATATGTGTGTCTGTTTGTGAGAAATTACTTTAGAAAGTTGTGAAAATAATTTCTACATTTTTCCTGTTAAAATTCTGCAGAATGTGACTGGGGATGTCAATATATTGAATAGTAGGAACTTAATTCATGTATATTTATACAGGGTGTGGCATTAGTGTGAGGAAGTCCGATTACTCACTGGTGAGTGATACTGAAAAATTTCATCTAGATAAAATTTGAGCCATATACAGGGTGGTCCGTAAATAATTGTACATAGGAATACAGTACAATCTTCACCTCAAAATATTGCGATTCAAACTAACAATCCTCAATAAAATGTTAATACTAAGAGAGATACAGGGTGCTGAACACGAAATTTTAATTCTCGTTTATTACAATAACTTCAACGCTTTTTGACGTATATGCACAAAAATTTGGGACTGGGAGTTTTTTGATGTGAGAAATTATAATTTTGTATCTATTTTAATGTATTTTGTAGAGGGCGCCACATAGACCACGTATGCGGCATAAATGTGCGCAAAACTCTTTTGCCTTTTACATTAGCAATACTTTTGTAAAAAATAATTAAAGCCACATTACAACAAATGAAAGGTATAATTATTAGTATCCCCAAATCTTAACGGTTTTAGAGATAATCACATTTTAGTGATTAACTGCATAGTTATAAATTAATGAAATTACATTCGAAAAATGTAGTTGTGTGTACGATATTTATTATTTTTAAATATTAAAAGTACCATACATAATTCTCATGTTAACCGCTACTAATACTGTTCATCTTGATACTAAAGAAAATAATTATCGTACGCACTACATTTTACGGAACAATTCAAAAAATTGAAAAGTCCTACTTGTTCATTGAGCCTTATCTACAAATGGGTATAATCCGATATTAGCGCAAGACCGGCGTTTGACAATTAAGCGCTTTCTCAACGTTGCAGGCAAGCCTTGATCACACCGCGCCAAACGCAGGCCGATGTCTTCTAGCGCGCATTATATGTCGTTTTTGCGCGATAGATCTTTTTTGTTTATTCCCAGCATCGGTTATCAGGACGGTCGATTGTGTTTACTGGTTCCCGAGTCTAGGACGTCGGTAAGTGATCGACTTACCGATCAGATATCGGTAAGTAAATTACTTACCGACGTCTCAGCACTACATACATTTATGTGGTCCTAAATAATATATCACTTCATTCATCACACGAAAGAAACAAAAAAAATAAGGAGATTTATATTTTTTTGATCAACAGAACCGAACAGAACAATATAAACAATTTCACCAAAATGCGAATTATATTATAAACTGATCGAGAAGTATAAATGTCACTTTTGACATTTCGTTCATTTCGAAGAAATTTAAATTATTGTATTCGAAATTTATTTTAATACGATCGCGCAAAAAATGGTATAAGCATTTCGAGCGTTAACGGTAATACCGGTCTCCAGCAAAATTAGAGGCTTCGCTACGCTCAGCCTCCAAACATTGCTTTCGACCGGTAAACAACCCTTACCGTTCTTGATACTTGATATACTATAACTTACTACTACTACTACTAAATGTGCAGGCAAGCCTTGTCCTGGACAACTCAAGCCAAGGTTCCGGCACTGAGGCCACTGGCAGGCCCATTGTGCCATTCCTGCTACCTAGACATCCATGAAGCTGAGCCCTTCAATAAAGGCCACAACCTTTTTCAATGGATGTCTGCTTGTGTCTTCAGGGGCCATAACAGGGACTCCGAAGATTCGCTTGCGTAGTACAGCCCAGTGTGGACACTCTAAGATAACATGCCGCAACCCCTACATAGGGAACTTTCCTCTACTCCTAAGTTGTGGAGGTGTTTCCTCATACAGCAGTGCCCTGTTAGGAGTCCTGCTATCTTCCTTAGCCTACACCTTGGTAGTTCAGTAGCTGCCCTGGCGTGTCCACCAGTCCATCCTTTCAGTAGGAGTTTGGCTGGTCTAGGACCCTGCAGAACATTCCAATCAGCGAGGTGCTGATTCCTCAGCCACTTCTTCGTCTCCTTGCGTATTTTTTGTTTTGTTAGGCCCAGGGTCGGGTCCGGGCAGCAGAAAGGAGCTGCCGCCCTTTCCGCAGCCAGTGCATCTGCCATCTCGTTGCCTCCAAAACCAGAGTGGGCTGGAATCCATTCTAGCCGCACCACGTTCCGCCTTGCAACATTAGCAAGTCGTTCTCGACATTCGTTAGCAAGTCCTGAGTTGCTGGTATACCCAGTCAGGGCTTTTATTGCTGCCTGACTGTCGGAATTTATGGTTATGTGTCGATCCACATAACCTCTGTCTAGGTTTATCTACGCACATTCCAAGATAGCATAAATCTCGGCCTGATATGCAGATACACCATCACCCAATGGTACACAAACTTGTGTTCTTGGGTTCCTGGAGTAAATTCCAGCCCCTGCTCTATCACCGGAGCATGAGCCATCTGTGTACCAGATGGTCCCATTAGGTTGTGTATTCGTCTCTTTTTTCCAGGACTCTCTATCCCGAATCATGGCCCTGTATGGGGTAGCGAAGTAGTACTTACGCAGGCATTCATCAGCCGCTCGAGCCAGAACTGGAATATCTTTCAGGAGCCGGAGCTTCTTGATGTGCCTGCACTCTTCCCCTCTTCGCACGTATCCCAGCCGTTTCAAGCGCAGGAAAGCCCTCCGCGCCTCAGCCTCGATCACATGGTGGAGAGGCCGAAGACCAAGGATCACTTCCATCGCAACAGTTGGTGTAGTCCTCAGGCAGCCAGTTGCCCTCAAACTGACCACCCTTTAAAAGGTTGCCAGTTGCGATCTAGCCGTGATCAAGGTTACCCTCGGCCACCAGACCAGAGCAGCATATGTGAGCATAGGCAGCATAATCACTCTATAGAACCATATGATCGTTTTGGGGGTCAGTCCCCACCTCGGACCATTGGCTCTCCTACAAGCCCAATACGTGTTTGTCACATTGCTTAGGCGACTATCAAGCTGAGCCTTCCATGTCAGTGATTTATCAAGGATCACTCTTAGATACTTCACCTGTTCAACCACCGGCAGTGGTACTCCATCAAGATTTAGACCCTCAGGTCTTATACCTCTCTTTTTGGTGAAAGCAACTATCTCAGCCTTGGCAGGATTAACTCCGTGTTCGTTACACCACCCATGTACCCTATCCAGAGCCCTTTGCATAAGGTCCCTGAGAACGGTAATGTGCCTTCCAACAACAAGGACAACGATATCATCGGCATACCCAATCGTTGGAAAGCCCTCACCGTTTAAAAGGGTTATTAGCTCGTCGATGACTAGGTTCCACAATGTGGGCGAGAGAACACCCCCTTGCGGACATCCTCTAGCGACGATTACTTTTGCCACATGGTCTTTCCATGTGGCCTCTACTGTACGGTTGCACAACATGGCCCCAAGTCAGTGAGTGATCATGGGCTCTATTTCATGATTTGCCGCCGCCCTACACATGGATCCTACAGTGGTGCTGTCAAACGCCCCTTGTATATCCAAGAAAGCTCCCAGGGCGATCATGTCATTTTCCAGCTCCTTCTCCACCTGGGTTACCAGTTGGTGTAAGGCACTTTCAGTTGACTTGCCGCACCTAAAAGCATGTTTGTTGTTGTGCAAAGGATACCTAAGCCCAACCTTTTCCTTTATGTACCGATCAGCCACCCTCTCCAGTGTTTTCAGCACAAAGGATGTTAGGCTAATGGGTCAAAAGGATTCAGCCACCGTATATGTGGTACGACCTGCCTCCACTGTTCAGGGACATACCTGCGTGCCAAACAGGTCCAAAAGATATGCACCAGAATTGTGTCAACGGCCTTCCAGCCTTGTTGAAGCAAAGCCGGGAAGATTTGGTCTTTCCCCGGAGACTTATGGTATGGTCTGAATGACCGTATCACACAAGTACTCCGCTCGTATGTGACTATTTCTTTTGGAAGAAGATAGTCCTCTTTACATGGTGTCTGTATTCCCACATATCCCATGTCAGGACACTCCCGCTCGATTCCCTCATAACCGGGGAAGTGTGTCTCTAGTAGATGCTGCAAGGTATCCACCGGGGTTTCGGTGAAAACACCCGGTGCGACTTCCATGCAGCCTAGAGCGCTGTCCGGTGATTTCGTTAAGATCCGGCGCAGCCTTGACATTTGAGGTACCGAGACGATATCCTCACAGAAGGTCCGCCAGGCATCTCTCCGAGCCAACCTGACCGCACTCTTGTACTCATTTCGTTTCTGGCGGTATTGCCCCCAATCCAGATCCGACTTTGTCTTCCTAGCCCTATTGAATGGGCGCCGGGTATGTTCCCGTAGCGAGTCCAGAGACTTGTTCTTTAGGTCTGATAATAATTGGGTTAATTTTAATTTTGCATTTTCCTGCAATCTTTCTCACTGTTGTGGCATATCCTGGAACAATCAAATCGATAGCATCCGATCGGCTGTCTTATTGGGAAAAAACATGCAAGAAGGGTGATAGAAACGATATAGCTATGATAGCAGCGATGTTATGCCGCGACCTTTGGGAATACCACGCCACTTGGTATAGACACGAATGTCTATCGGTTCGCCTCGATTTCACGGCAAATAGCAAATGGGCTATGTAGATAGTTCAGGAGCATTATTCTGGTGTGGTAAATTCATAGTGGATTATCAGACCTACCGACGAAGTATGGACGTTTGTTTAAACGGAAATCCAACGCTTCTTTTTAAAAAAAGTACATTTGGGATATCACCAAAAACTGTATAGAAGACAAAAAAATGGAGACTTTCAAAGATACCGAATTCAATGGCGCTCTCTCTGGGAAAGCTACTGTGATAAATACTAGATGAACACCTATTACACTACTTAGTATTTATTTTGTCAGTTATAATCTCACAAAACTATAGTCGTCTGTCTCATCTCAATTTATTTCCCGTACCAAATGTTTCTTGTAGGGATCAAATTTATGATGTTCCACAACACTACGGACGGTAGTGCGCGAGAAACCAGATTCCTTGGCCAAATTTCTTGTACCGTCAATCAACGCTTGTCCTTGCTGTAGGATCTTAATTAATAATATGCTCCTTCTGCTGCTTTACCCATAACCCTATTTTCATAGTCCTTTTTTTGGTTAGCTACTGATCCTAGTTGACAGAATTTTATCATTAGCTGTACCTAATACGTATGAGCGATGCTTGTCCTCATGAAGCTGATTTGATAAATTCGCTGTTCTTGCACACTTCCCGTTCTCAAGAAATATGGAAATAATCTCCACTCGTTCTGCAATTGAATATACCATTTTGAAACTATTCAAAAACAAACTAATAATAATGTTGAATAAACTGTCTTAGTATCTAACCTAACCATAGGCGTTGCATTTTATTTTTAAGAGGTGTTGTACTTTAAATTAATCAAGACTTTTTTTTCGAAATATGGTGTGGATATCGAAGAAAATCGTGGACGATCATGGTTGGCGAAGTGGAAGGGAGGGAGTTGACAAATGACAGATGCCTGTATCGTAAAAATGTGTAGGTACCTCTCAGAAAAAGGGTTGACATGTTCTCCAGTTTCCTTAAAATCTAAGGAATACTGCCAAATATCGAGATGGACTGTTTTTTTGTGGCCCACTCTGTATAATCGTACATGCAGGAAGGACT
Organism: Galerucella pusilla; assembly: GCA_910591695.1. Classification (NCBI taxonomy): domain Eukaryota; kingdom Metazoa; phylum Arthropoda; class Insecta; order Coleoptera; family Chrysomelidae; genus Galerucella; species Galerucella pusilla. The sequence goes on from CAJUYI010008623.1 coordinate 8,473, forward strand.
GTTTTAATTTTTCAAAAGTAACCGAAAAACGAAAAACCTGCAACAGTTGTGATAATATGAACTGGAAAAAGGCTTGAAACCGAATCAATACCCTACCTGGAGAAACACATGACCATGGAAAACGCCAGTTTCAACGTATAATTCCATGTTCTAGTTGGTCTTAAACAAAATTTCCAGATTGGTCTGAGATTTATAATATCCATTTTCTTCGCAAATTGAAGAACTATACAGATCAATTACTTCAATTTCTTTGAATTTTTGATAATGAGCTGTCAGCTTAACGTCGTATATAAAATAACAATGCTTATGACGCCACAGAAACCGGTCAAAGCTGTCCATAATTTCATGCGAAAAGTATCGTAAATTCATGAAAATCCAATTCTACGGGGAGGAGAAAAAATCTTATATACTTCACGGGATACGATCTTTATAGTTCTCGAATAGTAAATGTTACTTACATTCCTCACAGTATAGATAGCTACTTTCTCCTCCTATACTTCAAGTTGTTAATTAACAGTCAATTTACAGTTTTATAATGATACTCATTATAACACGTGTTTTCATTACATGATCGTTGCATAATATACCTACCAATTCCGTTACCGTGAATAGGCAGTGGGTATAATGAAAAATGTATAAAAACTATTTTTTCTACAAACGTCAAAAAAGACAAGGTTCGCGCATTGATAACAATGTGCGAAGTAACCCTTTTTTTCATTTTCCTTCGTCACCATGACACCGTGCGCGAAGTAGTGTACGAAATACTTACTTCGCACACTGCATGTAAACTATATGGGATTTTTATATCTTAACCTTTAACCCCAATCAAGCAAAAATCCAAGAAATCATTTATTTATTAATGTATAACAATAATTGAGGCTTTCAAATTGTGAGAAAATTTAACAGTACCTAATTTTATTTATTATTTACAATGTTAACATTATTGGTGCAGCCAGTGCACGAAAGGGGGGTTGGAATACTACCCATTTTCGATTTGCAAGCAACTGTCGTAGAGGTGACAGCACTTGATCCTGAAATTTCACAGTCTAAAATTTCATTTGATATTTGAATTTTAATGTTCATAGAATCTTCCACGTAGTATTCTTCGGGCAAAGTCGAAGATTTCCATTCTCCATGTCGCTTCGAAAACACATATATCGGCCCCCGTATTATCAAGGAGTGTGGCTAATGTTCTCCGAAAACAATGGCCCGTGTAGGCATCAGGATTTGGTAATTTTAGGTGTTTTGCTATTAAGCCAGGCACCTTTCCAATACTATTTGTTCCAACAACTTGGTTAAAACATCCGTAATTTTGATACTTCAAAATCGTCGACTGGTAGCATAACTTGGACGAAGAGCCGCATATTTTTGGTAAATGTCAGTATTATCTAAATTTGGAACTGTGAAAATTCGTTGTATATTCGTTTTTGTATCGGGTACTTTAACAATCAAAATTGAATTTTTATCTTCTATGTCATCGACCGTCATTTTAGTGAGTTCCTCACGGCGGTAAGCACCCGAAATACCCAGTATTAAAACAACCTAAAATAAATCAGTTATTTAAAAAACACATAAAACAATCATCAAAAATCTACCTTAACCAACAAATAGGTTTCATCATCTGCCTCTCTTATGAATTATTCAACTTACTCTCTAGTCAATACCTTACATTTCATAGGATGGTTTCCAACTGAAAATTTTTTCAAATATGGAACCAACTTGGTAAATTTCCTAAAATCCACGTTTTCTTTAACATTGAGTGCTGCTTTCAGCATAGAATATATTGCCCGTAACGTGGAAGACTTCAGCTCCTTAGACCTTTCTGCAAAATATGTCAACAGCACATTTCCGGATATCTTTCTGGCTTTATTTGCTTCACACCACTCTTTAAATTGTTGATATGCATTTTCATACTGGCGCCTCGATTTCTCCGGTGAAAGATTTGAAATTACTGAATTGGCTGTCAAGTTAGGTGGGGTACTGCTTACTTCATCGTAGCTCGAAATTTCCATTATTTTACAGTTATAAATATCACGCACGAAATTAACGCGATTTAAAAGTCACTCCAAAATAATTATCAAAAACTGTCACTTTGAAATAATTGTCAACAAATGCCATTTTATTTCCATAGTTACAGTAATTACTTGATTTGGAAAAACATTTCAAGCCAGTTCAATACTATTTTTCATATTGAGCTAAGCATGTTACTTATTTTAGAACAATATTTTTGACGTTTGTAGAAAAAATTTTGTTTGCATCTCGTGCGCCAAATACTTTGGTGATCTCGACTATATCTTTAACTCGGCTGCGCC
>CAJUYI010008624.1:0-10363 GCA_910591695.1 Galerucella pusilla
GTATAAGCAAATCATTCCTTTATTCCTATCACAATTAAACGATTCGTTTTATTTCCTTGTTCACATCATCTTGTCAATCGTATTAGCAATAACAATAAGTTTTCACAATAGTGAAGCTGTAAATGTCAAAGGAGAAATTGAAAAGAAATTCAAGTGGCGACACTTAACACTGCATTACAATAGGAGTGTCCGATGGTCGAGTATCGAGTCTCGAATTGAAACCTTTCAACACCCTTCTTGCATAAGAACAATGCGGTATGGTGAAGGTTTCGAGATAACAAACGGGATTCTCAAGTAGATTATAAGTTGGCGAATATCCTGCTGCGGTACGTTAAGATCAAGTGGTGGCCGGATATGTCAAGACGTCTTAAATAATTCAGACCTTAATGCCTCTTTAGTCCTCAGACCTTCCGTCCTTCAGGATTATGGCTGGAACATTAATTATTGATGGTGTAAAGTGAATATTCGGTTTACCACCTGGAGATTTTCTATCAAATAGGGAGAGATTCGGTACAAAAAGACGAAAAAATATATAAGAAGGAGATACGAATGTATTAATAAAATTTCAAGAAAATTGCTTTTCCCCCTGACAACTCAATTTAATATTATAGACAGATTATTTTGGAAGATACATTGTAACGTTTAATTTCAACGCTAAATAAGTATTTATTATTGATTAGTCATTGAAAAGTGACCTGCTACTATAGTTTAAACAATGGTTTTTGATGGTGAAACTTTTTGAAAAGTATTTCTTGTCAATATTTCAAATTGTGAGTAGATTCTTAGATATTGCAAAGTTATTTTGGCACAAAATATTTCAATATTGCCAATTCAAATCACTTCATAACGCCTATTTACATGTCATGATAATTAAGTGGTAAATAAATTCCTAATAGTACTTTTTCTTCGTTTTTCACAAATTATCACATTTTTCGTCTACCTTTACACGAAATTGAGATTTTACGTACTAATTTCCTCAGACACTTTTCCTTCACAAACTCTTTACGTTCGCTGAAACGTTAACATATCCAAATTTCCGAAACTGATTGCATATTTGGAGAAAATAGCTCGTTGGTTCAGAGCAAAAAAATCGAGATAAAATAAACCTGATGCCCCAGATGGAACTTATCTTCTGCACAGCGAACGAAGAGAGTCTGCGGACGAAAAATACTTCTTCCTTTTTTCAATTTCCGGATGAGAGATCGATTATTTTTGCAATGACGGATTTAAAATACAATTAATTGCTTCCGGTCGTCTTCATACCAAATTTAAACTTTATTTCCTGGAAAGTCAAAAATAAATACAAAAAGCTTTTAATAACTGGAAAACGAGATCACGACTGGCGATACATGTAGCCTACTATTCAATTTGATTTCTTTTGTTTAGCAATGATAAGTATCTGGTCTATACACGGTCTGACAATACACGAAGAGATTAATGGTGACTACTCGGACAATAGTGAATGGGTCTATACCGGCCGGTGCACATTGGAAGGAGTAGTAAGGTGCTTCGCTGCATTTGCTTTATCGCCTTTTTCAGAATCGGATTCAGTTTAAAGAAGAAACTCGTTTGAATTTATGTAGAAGTGATTTTATTCCAATTCATCGAATTGCTTTCAACTTATGTAGGTACACTTAGCTGAAGTGTCCCAAATGAGATGCTCTAAACAAAAAAAGTGATATCTACTTTTCAATAGATTATTCATTTTCAAGATACAAAGTGCATTATGAATTATTTTCATATCAACTTTCCTCCATGGTGAATGGTTGAGGGACTAAATTTTTGAGATGATATGCCATTCCATACTATCACTCAACCCGAAAACGCTGTTTTCTCAGCATCATATGTGAAAGCTGTTGTTTTTTTAGTGTTCAAGGAATGGTAATAGCAAAGTATATTAGTTGAATGAAAACGTTTTATATACATTTTAATGTATGGAAGAATAAAAATCCAACCATCACTTTAAACAATAAAAAATAGACTGTGAAAAAAAGATTGAAGTACTGTACTGGACTATCTTATCCGATATAGTTTTTTATTTTCATTTTAAAAAGGAAAATATACAAGCTAAATATGTTTTTATTTCATTAATTTTTTTTAACGAAGTATTCTAGACGGCCCTGTTATTTAAGACCCCCATATATGCGATTATTCGGCATTGTGGAAGCTTACAAAAGAATTCTTGTTCTGCTTCTTGTTAAACATACGAAAGTTAATGTTACTGTTGGTAGTACAAATGATCTTGTCCTCGTTGAATGAAGTTATGATGGTATTTATCATTCATTTGCCTTTATTATATGTATATATAACATTATTTGCTAATCTCACAGACAACACCAGAATATGAGTGAAAATTTAGTTTGCCTGCCTCTTCTGCATTTTATTATAGGTATTAAGATAAATTATTTATTAGTAAAAAATATGATTCAGTCGTTAATTCATCTGTACGAGTATATGACAATATCTACACTATTTATGGTTATAGAAATCAGCGGCGCAGCCGGGGAGGGTTTTGAAAAGATATTAGGGATAATTTTATACTGTTGCTCTGTTTAGCAAAAGGGTCAAATTTTTTTTATTACAAATCTATCCATCATCCAGTTTATCTATAATTTTCTTCATAACTGAACTAAACTATGTGATTGCCTTATTGACAATATTGTCCATTATAATGGAGATCTTAACCTGTAGGTGTGGTGTAGCCAAGAATATTTTTTTCACCAAGATTAAAGTTTTAATTTGTGTTAGTCTTTTTTGTACCAAGATTAACAGTTCAATTTGTGCCATGCTTTTTTCACTAAGATAAGCAGTTTTAATATGTGTTAAGCGTCCTTCTCTGGGGAGGATTCAATCACTAAACCTACCCTCGCTACGCCACTGATGGAAATCCGTAAAATTAGTGGTTTATTAGTTTTCCCCCAATTCCAAATTTATTATAACTTATTTAGTATTATTATTACTGGTGCGATCTGGGAGTGCCCACAGTGCAATAAGATATCCAGAAGAGATCATCAAACATCATAAAACTATAAAAACTCATCCAAATCCACTACTAAAAAATTGTTGAGACCAGGAATCACATGACGACTGGAACAAATGGCCAATAAACCTAGTATGAGGTTCAAGAGGCTAGATCGATGGATGTAAACCCCATCAAGACATTATGGATGCTAGTTCACCTAGCACTTGCGATCGAATTAACCCGTAGAATGTTAAAATTCTTATTGCTAATAAAACTAATACAAAAAAAAACTGGGTTAACATCCTTTCTAGCCCAATAATGGCAATGTAATTAACAACAGTAGTGATTTTGGAGCTCATTATTTCAATGTGCCCACTTGATTCACAAACTTTTGCAACGAACAACACCAAAATAAATTCCAATTATGAATTAGACTACAATAACCTAGTCTTTGATGAATATAAACACAAACAATCCTTGAGTGTTATTAAAAATTAGGTGAAACGCCGACTTGTACTCGATGATGCTGACAAAAATTTGTATAATGAAGACAAATAACAATACTCATAAAACTACGAATATAATAAAAAAAAGAAAAAAATCCAAATACATTGTCTAAACTACAAATAAACAATAAAAGTAATGTGTAGAAGATAATTGAGGTTATAGAACAATGTATATAGAAGTTATCGCCGCTCCGGCGCTCTCGCACAAGATCATCTCTAATCGTCACTACATCGTGTAGACCTATGTAAGGTTGCTGCCCCGGTTGGCGCGTTATACTAGTTTGTTGATTAGTTGGAGCCATACAGAGCGGACAGTGTAAGTGTAAAAGGTGGAAATTATAGACAACCTACATCCTACATGGAGTATATAAGTTCTCATGCTGGAGTAGGGGTCGCTTTAAAAGTAAGCAAACTATGTGCTACAACGTCGGGTTTAATCACTTATAATGTACCTACTAAAGATGATGGAAAGATGAGTAATACAAACAAAACATCTTGAAACAAACAAATATAAAGGTATGTAACACGATATATCGACAAGCGATGAGATGCGAATCCTAATCGCTCACAAAAAAGCAGAAGAGCAAAATACAATATGCGGAGATAAAATACCTGAGAAAATAAATAGGAAGTACAAAATAAGAAAAACAAAAATACCAGAATAATTGGGACTGCACCAATATTGAACTTCATAGAACAGCGACAACTAAGCTGGTGGGGACACATTCAAAGAATGGACAATGGAAGACAAGTTAAAAGAACATATAAAGCAAAAACATGCTAACATTTCTGTGTTGAGTGTTAAAATCAGTGACAAAACTCAGCTGGAAGTTTGAGTCAAAGAATGAAAAAAAAAAGTTGTCAGAAAAGTCTTAATGAGAGTAAGAGTTCAAATTGTGAGTCACTTCCAAACAGAAATACAACCTCTGTTCAACACTGTTCCGAACATTTTGTAGCATAACAGGAGTTGTTTCACCACATTTCGCCACAGTTATCCGGTGGTGAAGATCTTCTAAAGAGTTCGGTTGCGTCTTGTGAGCAGCACTTTTTAAATCACCCCATAATGAAAAGATCAACGGTGATAGATCAGGCGATTTCGGGGGCCATTCAATGGAATTTTCTCTACCAATCCAATGTGCGGGAAAATGTTGATCTAAATGAGGTCTTCGAGCAAATTAAGATGATTCACAAGTTATGAGGTAGGGAAAACGGACCAACAATATTATCCACAAAAAACCCAGCCCACACATTCAATTCTTGTGGAGCCTGCGTATGCTGTTCTCTTATAATTGCAGGACTTGCATCACTCCAGTATGCAACCATATTGCAATTATGTGTGTTCACGTGAGCATTGAGACAGAACGTTTATTTGTCAGAAAAGTATATCGAATATAGAAAGTAGGGGTTGTCCTGTTGTTCCAGTGGTGAAATTGTACAATAATATAGTAGAAAAATCTCTGTTTTATTTTATTTCATATTTCATGACATTAAAACATTGACACAATAACTAACTATATAAAAATACTATTTTGACATTAGATTACTAAGATACATTCTAACACCCTCACTTAATCTCATGTCAAACATATTAATAAAATCACTGTAATCTTCTTAATCCAAATTGTTCAGCACAAAATGAATGTTTTGGTCTAAACAATGGCTTAGTTAATATATCAGCTGGCATTTCTTCCGTAGGCAGATAAAGTACCGATATTTCCTTCTTCTCAACCAGCTCTCGCACGTAATGATATTTAATGGAGATGTGTTTAGTACGATTGTGAAAAACTGGATTATACACAAGTTTGTTTGCTCCCTGATTGTCATTATAGACCACAATTGCCTCACATTCTTTGTATAGTTCATTGAATAATCCTTTAACGTACATAATTTCTTTTACTCCTTCAGCTATTGCCATGTATTCTGCTTCAGTTGTACTTAGTGCAACACTTTTTTGCTTCCTAGATTGCCAGCTAATAGCAGCTCCAGCATATGTCAGGACAAAACCGGTGTATGAACGACGATCTTCTATGCAACTACCCCAGTCAGCATCAACATAACCTTGAATAGGTTTTCGGCTTTCCTGGAAACATAGACAGTGGTCCATTGTACCTTTCAAATATTTAAGAATTCTCTTCGCTGAATTCCAATGATCTTTATCATGACAATTATTGAACTGACTCATGAAACTTGTCGAATATGTGATATCAGTACGTGTACATACTGACAAATACATCAAAGCCCCGATAAGTTCTTGATAAGGATACTGAGAGTCGTTTTCTAAAGATTTTCCCAACTTTAAATTTGGTTCTAATGGAGTACTCACCGGTTTTGAATTTTCCATTCCAAATCTTTTCAAAATAGTTTCTATGTAATTTTTCTGGTCAAGAGTAATTGTTTTATTCAATCTATCTCTTATAACTCTCATTCCTAAACATTCCTTAAGTTCTCCAAGATCTTTCATCTTGAAATGTCTACCAATTTCCTTTTTCAGTTTTTCTGTTTCATGTGCACTATTCGAAAAAATATAAAAATCGTCTACATGAAGAGCAATTATGATTAATTTGCCTTCCTCATTTTTAATATATGCACCAGAATCATATCCGCATCTTTTAAAACCAATGTTAATCAAAAAATTATGAATTTTCATATTCCAGCAACGGGCTGATTGTTTCAAACCATATATGGCCTTTTTAAGTTTACACACCTTCCTTTCATTTCCTTTTTCAATAAAACCTGAAGGCTGCTCCATATACAGGGTGTAACAAAAAGGCAGGTCATAAATCATACCACATATTCTGGGGCTAAAAATAACTCGATCCAACCCAAGTTACCCCAGTACAAATGTGCATGCGAAAAAAGTTATAACCCTTCGAAGTTACCAAATGAAAATAGATTTTTTCAAATATCTCGACATTTGTTCGACATATTATAATGAAAGTTGACAAGTGGCTTTCTTATGATAAGATCAACATCTTAAAAAAAAATTGAGAAATTATTGCACCCCGTTAAAAATTTATGGGAGTTGAGATCCCCTAAACCCACCAAAATTTTTGTGTACGTTACAATTTAATGCTTATTGTGGCACCATTATTCATACACATTATTTTTGAAACTTTTTTGCCCTTGTCACTTTTTACAATTATCAGTTTTTATCGAGATACGGCCTATTTTTCATTATGCTTCAAAAATTTCGAGTAACAGAAATGAAAGTGAATTAAAATGAATTTTTTCGAGGGTCACAAATTTTTGATTGAATCTTATTTATTTACAAATGTGTAGTTTTTATTAGATGTTCGAAATGGCCCTCATTTTCTTGAATACACAATCGGCACCGTTTTACTAACGAAAACCGAATATCTCAGAATAAGGCAAAATATGTTGTACTTACATGATGGTGCTCCAGCACATTACACTAACGAAGTTAGGCAACATCTTTGCGAGCAATATCCTGGACGCTGGATTGGTAAGGGGTCCTGATGCACCTATTGCTTGGTCACCCAGAGGTCCAGATCTGAACCCTATCGACTTTAGCGTCTGGGGTTGCATGAAGAACGATGTATATGCTGTAGAAATTATGAGCGAACAACAACTGAGGAATAGAATCCTTGATGCTGCAATTAGATATCGTCAGATGCCATTGATTTTCCAGAATATTCGGTTTTCGTTAGTAAAACGGTGCCGATTGTGTATTCAAGAAAATGGGGGCCATTTTGAACATCTAATAAAAACTACATATTTGTAAATAAATAAGATTCAATCAAAAATTTGGGACCCTCGAAAAAATTCATTTTAATTCACTTTCATTTCTGTTACTCGAAATTTTTGAAGCATAATGAAAAATAGGCCGTATCTCGATAAAAACTGATAATTGTAAAAAGTGCCAGGGGGCAAAAAAGTTTCAAAAATGATGTGTTTAAATAATTGTGCCACAATAAGCATTAAATTGTAACGTACACAAAAATTTTGGGGGGTTTAGGGGATCTCAACTCCCATAAATTTTTAACGGGGTGCAATAATTTCTCAATTTTTTTTTAAGATGATGCTCTTATCATAAGAAAGCCACTTGTCAACATTCATTATAATATGTCGAACAACTTTCGAGATATTTGAAAAAATCTATTTTCATTTGGTAACTTCGAAGGGTTATAACTTTTTTCGCATGCACATTTGTACTAGGGTAACTTGGGTTGGATCGAGTTATTTTTAGCCCCAGAATATGTGGTATGATTTATGACCTGCCTTTTTGTTACACCCTGTATATAGTTTCCTTGAGATTTCTATTCAAAAATGCGGTGGTGATATCAATATGATCCATTTCCAAATTCAGCTTTGCAGCTAGTCCAAATAATATTCTTATTGTGGTGAGTCTTACAACCGGTGCAAAGATTTCTACATAATCTTCCCCAAATTTTTGAGAGAATCCCTTTGCTACAAGTCTCGCCTTATGTCTTTGGGCTTTTCCATCTGCTCCAATCTTAAGTTTGAAAACCCACTTGCATTTGACCACATTTTTTCCACGAGGACGGTCAACAAGCTCCCAGGTCTCATTTTCAGCAAGTGATCGCAACTCTTCTTCCATTGCACGTTCCCACAGTTTCTTGTCAGATCTTGAACGAGCATCTGTTATATCTATGGGGTCGGTAGAGTTACATCCTACTGATGAATAAGAATATTCCACACGGTCATATCTATGAGGAGGTTTTCTTTCCCTTGAAGGATATCGTCTAGTCTGATAATTAATTTCAGATTCGTTTTCTGGAGTTGAACACGTGTTTTCAATATTTTCCTGTTCATCGGAAATTTCTTCAGTAACATTATCAATATTTTCAGTTATTGAAGAACTGTTACCCTGTAAATTGATTTCAACTGCAACTTGTTCGTGGTTATTTTCGAAACTTCTGATTTCCGTAATTTCACCCAAGGAACTATTTTGTTGAGTGCCTTGTGAATCATCGGAGTGAATTTTCACAGATTCTATAAAAACCACATCTCGTGCTTCAATTATTTTGCGGGGATTCTGCTGATCTGATAGTCTGTAGCCTTTCGATGCTTCACTTTTTTGCTTTGGTATATGCACTTGTGCCTTACTACCAAATATTTTCAAGTGCGACAGGTCTACTTTTTCGTTTGTCCAAACTTCTTCGGGTACTGCTTCCTTCACAGCAGCGGTAGGTGTTCTATTCTTCAAATAGATGGCGGTGTTCATGGCTTCAGCCCAATATCGTTTTCCCAAATTCGCATCAAACAACAGACATCTAGCTTTTTCTACAAGAGTTCTATTAGTTCGTTACGCTACTCCGTTTTGTTGTGGAGTGTACGGAATGGTTGTCTGATGAATTATGCCGTGAATTTTAAGAAAATTTTTAAAATCGTTATTGACGTACTCTTAACCATTATCACTTCTGAGACGTTTTATCTTTTTTCCTGTCTGGTTCTCCATCAAAGCTTTAAAATCTCGAAACTTATATAAAACTTAACTTTTTGTTTTCAGCATATAGCCAAAAGTTTTTCTGCTAAAATCATCAACAAAAATAAGGCAATACTTTGCTCCACCCCATGAAGTCTCTTCCATCGGCCCTGCTATGTCGCTATGGATAAGTTCTAATAACTCAGTTGCTCTTCTCGAACTTTTACTGGGAAATTTTTGAACAGTCTGCTTTCCTTCAATACATTGAATACAAGGTTCATTATTTTCTTGGCCAAAGTGTAAACCTGTTACCAAACTTTTCAGTAATCGCATACTTCTTCTGTTCAAGTGACCTAAGCGTTTATGCCATAACATGTGATTTGAAGTAGTGGCAGATAACGCCCTCACTGGTTCTTTATTGCATGTGTCAGTAATATATAACCCATTTTTCAAGTGACCAGTGAATTCTACTCTTCCTTTGACAAAATAATCTGATTCATCGTAGACCTTGCAGCCAAATTTATCAAATGATACAACAAGTCCCTTTTCAGTCATTGCGCTCACTGACAAAAGGTTTGTTGATAGGTTAGGTACATACATCACATTTTCAACTGTCTTTGTGACAATATATTTGTTATGATTTAGGTTGATTGTCACATCTCCCATACCATTTGACAAAATTTCTTCTCCATTTGCAACTGAGATATCAGTTTTCTTAGTTTCACTGAAATTTGTCATCCAGTCATTGTTTGGAGACATATGTGATGTGGCACCTGAGTCAATTATCCAATCAGATTTTGAAGATGTTGTTAACATTGCAGTAGTGAGTAATGTTTTCTTATACCCTTTTGAATTCTTATCCTGATCTTTACGTTTTGGACAATCTGGCTTCTTATGCCCAATTTCTCCACAGGAATAACATTTCAACTTATTTTTCGAGAACTTTTTGTATGGATTCTTTGATTGTAATGCTGCCTCGCTTTTGGCTTCATAATCTTGAGATTTCTTTCTTGCATCTTCTTCTATGAGCTTTGCCTTCACTTCATCTAATGAGAGTTTCGTATTATTATACGTTAGGGCCATAACCAAAGGTTCATACTCTGAATTCAGACCATTTAGCATAACAAAAGCGACAAAATCATCATCTATGTTCACACCAATATCTGCTAGCTTATAAACTGTAGACATAATATCATTGATGTATTCTTCCATTGAAGTAAATTCGTCACGTCTCATTCTGAATAAATGTCTTTGTAAATCAAATTTTCTGTTCATATCTTTCGATTCAAAAGCGTTAATCAAATTATCCCAAGCTTCCTTAGACGTCATGGCTTCACAAACATGTATGTAACAAGTAGGTTTTACACTCAAACATATTTTTGCCAATGCTTTATTATCGCTGTCTTTACTCGCAGCATTGATTGTACCATTGGATACAATATCCCATAAACCTTCCAATATTAAACTCATTCTCATGGCAAATTTCCA
>CAJUYI010008625.1:0-10783 GCA_910591695.1 Galerucella pusilla
GATTACATCTACCTGGTGTCCCGTGGTACAACTCGGCGGTCCCGTTATATAGATAGACATAAATATCAAATAATTTGATAATGTGGGACCACTTTTTATTGATAACAAAAATTCCACCTTTTGGGAAAAGTGGTGATTGTAAATATTTACCCAGTTTTTTTTTAAATACAAAAAAACATACCTGTCTTTATTATTAGAATTACTTTGTTCAGTTTCAGATCCAGTAGTATTCGTAGTTGTACTTTGTTCTTTTCGTTTGGTTCTCTTTTCCATCGTAACTCTAATTTCCGTTTTCAATTTTATATATTTCTCCTTTAAACATCTATATTTATCTTCCAATAGTCTTTTTTCGCATCTCAATTTTTCATATGTTTTCTGATCGGTCGAGTTTTTATTTTTATCTTGCTCGACATCCGTTTCGAATTTTCTCCTTAATTCTGACATTTTCGCTTGATGGTTCTTTCTTAAAATCTGTTCCTGTATAATAAAATAGTGAATAGCGAAAGTCAATGAAAATAAGTTATCATAGAACAGAAAAAATTGAGATAACTTTTTTCTAAAGACCAACTGACTAAAAAAGGAATAGCTAGAAAAATACACATTAAATTCGAGAGACCAAATGAAGAGTTGAATAGTTCTTAAAACTGTTTTTTTAATCAACGGCTTCATTTTGCTCCTCAGAACACATGAAATTTATAGTTTTGAGAAAATTAACATTAATAAAACAAAACGCAAAAAATTACACAGTTCGGTATGGTAATTACCAATACGGCTGATTTTTTATTTATAAGTACTTTAAAGTATGTAGATTAATATGAAAAAAAGTTTACCAGTCTATCGATTTCCCAAATTATAAAAAGAAATGGAAAACTTTTTTTTAAATTCTTTTATATTTCACGCTGGGAGAGAGGTGGAGAAGAATAAAAAATACCACCGTGTAGGGGAAGTGTTTTGCAATAAAAAAGGTCTATTGCGTTTTTTTTCGTCCGATCAATGGTTTGTTTGTAAAAAATTCGGTAAACTAAGTATCAATATCAATCAGGATTTCTTTTCAACCTTTGGTGAGAGTTAAGGTTGTGAATAATAAATGAAAGGTGATATATTCATTTTTACATATTTTTATTGGAAAAAGTATGAAAAAAAAGGTAGAACGTGTCGCGGGACACACGGTAGGAACTTTAGTTCCTTTTAAGCAAAAATTATGTAATACATCTGACGTTATAGATAAACAATCTGCATATTCCTCGGTGGTCGAGAATTAAGCAAACCAGACTCTTACGCGGTAGACCCGGGTTCGATTCCCCGTGATGAAGTTTTTTTTATTGTTAATTTTATTTTTAAATAATTATTCTGCTTGATATTAATAACGACAACAGGTAGACGTTTGAAATATTTAGCAGAATATTCATTATTATAGATAATGGTACGGTACCCTTCATGAGGGAGTCCGACTGGCAACATCTACTTATAACAGCATCGTATATTTAAAAAGGGAAACTGTAGCATTATACAAATTGGACATTCAAGAACTGTACGTTTACCCCAAAAAATTTAGTGGAAACATAAAATTGAATTGTTAAATTTTCAATTTGAACTTTACAATTTATAAAAATTTTTATTTTCTAGATTTTTTCTTAAGTGAGTCGTGTGGATTGTCCATATCCCACTTGAACGATTGAAACTTCGTCCTCGTGCGATATGGCCATCACATCCACACTAGTTGCACAAACTACTATTTCTATCAAAATATGCCATTTTACATTTAAAAACAGCCTGCCAAATGTGAAATCAATTTTTCCATCCATTCTAAAGTTATCGAATTAAAACATTCAAATTTTCAAAATTTCAACACCCTGTTTTTCGAAAAGTAAATGTGCTAGACCCCTTAATCCTCATATCATTTTGTCCAATTTTACGAGAGGAAACTCTACATGGAAACGTTGTAATTACCCTTAACGTTCGAGATGCTTATACCATTTTTTGCGCGATCGTATTGAAATAAATTCCGAATAAAATAATTTAAATTTCTTCGAAATGAACGAAATGTCAAAAGTGACATTTAAACTTCTCGATCAGTTTAATAGTTATTTATGATATGAGTGTTAAAAGTGAGGTTTTATTTTGTGAGTGAAAACGTTTGTGAAATGAGCGGAGCGAATTGAACAATTTCACGAACAAAATAAAATCACTTTTAACACAAATACCATACAATGTTTTTTGTACAACTTCCCTATTTTTTATTGCTATGTAAACAATCGTTTTTAACATTGTTTGCTATCATTAAAAGTGTCACTTTTAATGACAGTTGTACAAAAAATATATTTTGCATTTTGGCGAAATTGTTTTTTCTTTTTATATTGTTCTGTTCGGTTCTGTTCATTAAAAAAATATAAATCTTATTTTTTTTGTTCCTTTCGTGTAATGAATGAAGTAATATATTATTTAGGACCACTTAAATGTATGCAGGGCTAAGACGTCGGTAAGTAATTTACTTGCCGACGTCTGAACGGTAAGTAAATCACCTACCGACGTGTTAGACTGACAACCGATGCTGTGACTAAACAAAAAAGATGGATCGCGCAAAAACATATATTTCTCCCTAAATATTTATGAAAATTGAAGTATTCATTTGGCAAAGTAATTCATAATTCTGAAATACAAGTAGGTACCTGTGTATCTTACCCATTTATAACATCACTGAACATTATATTCAACAAAATCAATAGTAGGAAATATGAACTGTTTAGCAGTACGCTTTGTTGCTCCCTGGACAGTTGGGGCAGGAAGTTGGCATTCTATATCAGTACAGAATATTTTTCTGCGATCACAGGTTCCAGGAACTTGTTACCGTCGAAGTTATCTTACATCAACGTCTTCATCTCCTACTTCATCAATTTGTGCCACATAGAAAACTTTCTTGCATTTGGTTGTAAATCCCACTAGGACGTAGCACCTTCTTTCATTGGTAATGGTTCATCTGCTTCGTTATTTTCGAAATCGAGCGAATTCTCTTCATTACTACCTAAATATGTCTGGTAAAGTAACATTTTCAATGTCGCTTTCATCGTCTAATTTAACGATCCCATCATTCTCACTATCAGACTCAGACTCACTTGGCTTCCTTGTCTTCTTTGGCTTTTTAGTTTTTTTTTCACACTTTTCTGAGATGAGAGAACTCATCGAATGCGACTATCGCCGAGCGCTTCCGACTTCGTAAAAGCGCGCTACCAAGAAAGGTTTAACTCGCGTCATGAAAGTTTTAAGCCTTCATTTTAACGCATATGACGTTGCATTTTTTAAAACATATTTTTCGATGTTTCTGAATACTTTTCAATAGGGGACCACATAATAATTATATTGAACTCCAAGTTATTGATTTTTAAACTCAAACTAATGTAATTTAGCATGATTTGGTAAGAATGTCTAGTTTTGACCCAAAATTTTGCTAGTCTCGTTTTTACACCACTTGACCCTAGTAATTTTGCGATAAATACAGACAAAAGATTTAGTTTTTAACAGAAAAAAAATCGTTAAATTTAACATAAACTGTGACTCACCTCAGCGTCAAATTGTCTTTTTAATTCTTCTATAATGATGGAATGATTCTGTTTCAACTGTTCTACGTCAGCGTTATGGTTAAAAACTAATTCATCTCGATTTTTTTCAACTTTTTCCGCAAGTTCCTTTTCGAGATCCGCTAGTTTTTCCTCGTAATATTTTTCTAATTCGTCCTTTTTGATATCAAAGTTGTTTTTCAATTTATTTTCCTCAATTTCAATGTTATTTGTTAATTCAGTCTTCAAATTGTTTAGCCTATCTTCTATTTTAATCTTTTCATCGTCAATCACCATTTGGTGTTCTATGCTTAATATTTGTTTTATTCTTTCTATTTCTTCTTGGATCATTTGATTCTGTTTGGATTTTTCTTCTTCGAGAATTCTTTTCAGTTCCTGTTTGTGCGACGTTTCTAGATCTGCTTTGAATTTTATCATTTCTTTGTTCTTCTCTTCCCATATTGTTTGTTTCGCTAGTTCTATTTTCTTTTCGGCTTTTGCTTCCAGTTTTTTGGTACTTTTAGCTATTCTGTCACTACAGGAATCTGAATTTTCCGATTCAAATATTTCTAAATTATCTAAACCTACAACATCAACCACTAATAAAAAATGAGTTGCCTCAACGTCAAAGATAATATATAGTATAATACTACCATAGATTCGAAAGTTTTGCATGATCCTAAATTTCCGAAAAAAAAATGGGTTCATTATAAATGGATCAGAGATTAATCAAATAATTAGTTTCAATAAAAAAAACGTGTATATTTGTGAAAATTTTTTTATTATCCAATATTAAACTTGCTTTAAACATAAAAAGTATTCTTAGAAATTAAATAAATTAAATACAAATTTATTCTTTTTAAAGAAAAGGTTAAGTGAGAACCTGCATGAGAACTTTTAATAAAGAGTATTTCCACCTCTAGAATTCATGCAAGCTTGAAGTCGCCTGCCCATGCTGTTTACCAAATTATTGATATTCTGTTGAGGAATATTTCGCCATTCTTCTTGGGCCGCATGAACAAGCTCTTGTACACTCCTGGGTGGATTCCTGCGTGCTGCCACTGCCCTGGCAAGCATGTCCCAAGCATGTTCTATGGGATTCATGTCAGGAGATAGGGCAGGCCAGTTCAAACGATTGATCCCTTCAGTTTCAAGATACTCATTTACACCTCTGGTCCGATGAGGTCGGGCGTTATCGTCCATAGAAACGAAGGAATTGACAACAGCTGCGCGCCATAGTCTCACGTGAGCATGTAGAATCTCTCTGATACCTATCACCAGTCATCGTTCCCTCCACATGAATTAATTCTGTGCGATCATTTAACATGATACCAGCCCAAAACATAGCACTTCCTCCTCTGAAGGGCGGCACGGGGCGAGCATGGGCAAGCTGAGCAACTCTCGTTGGATCCCGCCACACACGTATTCGATGGCTATCTTGTACCAAACAAATCCTTGTCTCGTCGGAAAAAAACACCGAATTCCAAAATTCTTCAGGCAAGGCCGCGTGTTCTTGAGCCCACTGTAGTCGGCGAACTTTGTGCTCAGGTTGTGGTCTGGGCACTCTTATTGGTCGGCGACACCTCAAACCTATCGCAAGTATTCGTCTTCGTAATGTCGAGATCGATACTTGAATTCCCAACGCATGTCTCATATCTCTTTGGAGTGCTGGTATTGCCATGGTCGGGTTTCTTCGGAAAGTTAAGTGGATATAGCTGTTCCGCCGCTGATTAGTAACACGCCTTCTACCGCTTCTAGGTCTATCACGAAGAGAATTGTTAATCGTTACACACTTCAATACATAAAATCACCAAACTGAGTCATACATATTTTGAAAACAAAAATAATCATACACAAAAAAAAGTAACAGCAAACGCGTTTTATTAACAACATTTCCAAAATAAGCGAAAAAAAAAACGCTATCCCAATAAAAACCGTTCCTGGAACGTGCACTTCACTGGATTCCATTTCTTGTAGACTATCATATCGTTATAATGTCATAAAATGAAATATCTTATTTCACCAGAGATGTGATCTACTATGAATGAACCTTAATAAAAATTGACAACAAAGTTTTGTAGTCTTAAACTTCAAAATATCATTGATTGTCTAGTTGTCATATTTTTTTCGTTGTGTCAGATAGGGACCAAAAATTATTTTATCATTATTTAATATTGACAAAGGTAGCTGGAACGCTACCGAAACGTCGAAATAAAAAAAATAAAAAATAAATAGATAAATAAAAAACATTATTGTGGTTTCATTCCCAAAAAATAAGAGAAAAAAAATATTTTCAATTAAAAAATGTACTTTATTTCGGCCCACAGTGTATATTGTAAAAAAGAACAAAAAACAAAAATTTTACCACAGCGGTAAATCGAACCGCCATACTTCAGGCTTATCTCTTAAAATTCCCGTGCCCTTACCTTGCTGGATATTCCCTACGAGGCTAAGATGGTATTAACCTGAGAGCAAATTTAAGAGAATTAAGAGTGCATTTGAGTCTATTTTTCAAGAATCTTTCCAATTCTACTATTATTTTTTATGAACGCTATTTGGTAAAAAGTTAGTTCGCGTTAGATAGTTTTGTATGGGAATACCCATGTCGCATCTTACAAATAACACAGTGTACACATAACATAATATGAATAATTATAGTTCATTTAAAAACCAGGAGGAGTAATTTGAAAAGCCTTAATCACACCACTAAAAGTTACCAGATTAGTTACTAAAGGGTGTGTTCCGAAAACGTAGTCAACAGTCGTGTTCCAAATATATTAAATATGCCTTGATAGCAAAGACATTAGTCATAAGTCGATTTCTACTCTGATCTGCAGTATATTTTTCAGATGTACCTACGCATTAAACAAAATGTAAGACTTTTTCCAGTTTCGTTTCTTATTCAAACATAAGAAGATTCAGATTCACATCGACAACAAACAAATTATGGTTATTGTTGATGGTGGAGTATTACAGATAGTCAAGTTACTTTAATTATATTTATTCCAATTAAATTGAAAAAAATATGACAATTGATAATATGTTGTAGCAATAACAATACTACAAAATTAATAGCATTGTAGAACAATATGCAGTATTAATTTAAACATTTCCAACAGTTATCTTTATGTTGCCGGATTAAGTGTAGTAATAAACCATTTTTCAAATACTTCTGAGATACCTTCTTCCTTTTTTTTAACTTCAAAAACCAATAATGTATTTTCTACCAAACCCATTCTTTTCTATATTGTTTTATACAGGGTGGGGCAATCTTCTGACATCGGAGGATTACATCGTTGTGGTGATAGATAGAACTTTATAGTTTTGTGTGAGCTAATACAGTTACTGAGAGCACATTTTGAAAATACTTACGATTCTACAGGGTGTTCCAAAACCACGTAGAAGCACAAACTTACATTTTTTTAAATGGAACGTACTATATTTTGTTTAAGAATCGAAAAGATCTCACCGAGAGCGTTACAAAAATATAGCACTCTAATATATTATAAGGGTGTTTTACAAAGATATGGCCAATTATTAGCAAAAAAGACCTCCTCTTTAACACTCTGCAGAACAGTAAATTAAAATAAATCAACAGGTCTTTGTGTTCAAATGTCATACACACATCATTGGCTGTGCTCAGTATTAATTACCTACTTTTTTCATCTGTGGTTTCTTTAATACAGGGTGAAACAAAACGCAAATCAAGCAATATCTCAACATTTTTAAATGAATCACCCTATAAGTCTTTTCACAATTTGTTAGTACAATTAATAAACTTTCAAACGATGTAGTAAACTTAGGACATTAGTTAATGGAAAATGTAGATATTTTATGATAATGGTCAAAAACAAGTATTTTACGTACACAAATAAAATGGTATTAAATTTTTACATGCAACCTCTTGCAAATTTTAACATTCCCAAGGCATATATTTTAATCGTAGTTTTGGATGCATCTACAATATCTAATCGATGAAATAAAATGTTTGCTAATACCGTAAGTACCTACCTGGAATTACCAAAAATTTCATATTTATTCATGTTTCACTTTCAAGAATTGTTATTATAGACTTGTTTGAGAATGGGCGAAACATAATCAAGCCATATTTTTGATTATATCAAGTGGGCTACTATCAAAATAGTATCTACTAATAAATGTCAAAGAAATATTGCTGTATTCTTCGTTTGTGTTTAGGAAGTTGATTCAAACACAATAGTTAACTTGTGGTTCCAACAAGCGATGGAGCATCTGTATATCAGAAATTTTACCGACAGGTGGATAGGACGTGGTGGACCAATTCCGTGGCCTTCTCGATCTCACACCGATGGATTTCTTTTTATGGGGATACATCAAGCAACTTGTGTATCAAACGTAACGCATTTTCCACAATAACTCCAGCTATGTTGGAAAGAGTAAGATCCTCGTTTTTGAAAAGAATTGTATGGAAGTAAATGATCGCCATTTTGAACACTTAGCAGAAACTACTATACTTTTTATAGAATGTCAATGTTCATTTATGTAAATGTGAGTGTTCTTATAATGTTGGTTTTCATAATTGTTAGTTTTTCAAAAATAGAAAAAGTTGGAAAATGAATTACAAGCTTGCATTTTACATAACTAAGATATACTGTTTGTGGTGACTTGAGTAATTATTTCGTAAAGACTACAAACTGCTTTTATATTTATTAGTACCTACTATAATGACATTAGTCTACTTACAGTAAACAAAAATATTTCTTCCAACATAATTCCTTCTTTCCTTCCTCTAATGGTAAGAGTAGAAGTCAAAGATATTTTAGATGCATCCAAAATTATTATTAGAATTTATGCCTTAGAAATGTTAAAATTCACAAGATGTTAGATGTAAAAATTTAGTACCATTTAATTTGTGTATGTAAAATACTTGTTTTTGACCATTATCATAAAATATCTACATTTTCCATTAACTAATGTCCTAAGTTTACTACATCGTTTGAAAGTTTATTAATTGTACTGACAAATTGTAAAAAGACTTATAGGGTGATTCATTTAAAAAATTTGAGATATTGCTTGATTTGCGTTTTGTTTCACCCTGTATTAAAGAAACCACAGATGAAAAAAGTAGGTAATTAATACTGAGCACAGCCAATGATTTGAACATTTGAACACAAAGACCTGTTGATTTATTTTAATTTACTGTTCTACAGAGTGTTAAAGAGGAGGTCTTTTTTGCTAATAATTGGTCATATCTTTGGAAAACACCCATATAATATATTAGTGTGCTATATTTTTGTAAAGCTCTCAGTGAGATCTTTTCGATTCTTGAACAAAATATAGTATGTTCCATTTACAAAAATGTAAGTTTGTGCTGCTACGTGGTTTTGGAACACCTTGTAGAATCGAGAGTATTTTCAAAATGTGCTCTCAGTAACTGTATTAGCTCACACAAAACTATAAAGTTCTATCTATCGATGTAATCCTCCGATGTCAGAAGATTGCCCCACCCTGTATCTTCCATGGCATGTTCTTCCGATGAACTTTGACGATTTCTTCCCAAATATGTATATAACAAATAAATAGTACCTACATTTGACTCGTCAAAAGGTGACACAGATAAATTTAATTTGTTTCAAAAAAGTCTGAACGTTTCTTTGAAGCTTGCAAAATTTTGTCCAGCACAGATAACATTTTTGTTCTTCGAACGACATTTTTTATTCACTCAGCACAATTTTTCAAAAGTCCTGGTATTCCACCAATATTTTCTGCACTATATAATGTTCCTCTACTTCAGTATTCCCTTAATACTCGCTAAACCGACTTAACTACTTTAAAAAAAAAATGTAAAGTAATAATGTACCCACTGCTTCAGAATATTTTTGGTTTTTCATCCAATATTTATTTATTTATCTGTCAGAACTATCAAAAATGAAAACTATCAGCTGATGTCAATATTAAAAAGTGTTGTGTGAAACTGGGCTGAATCTGACCAAACAGAGGTCTACAGAATTGCCAACTTAAATTCAAATCACTCCTCCTGGTTTTTAAATGAGGTATAGTAAGTTTTCGTAGAGAAAATAAATCGCCGAAAAAACAAAAACAAATATTTCCAATTAAAAAATGTACTCCCTTATTTCGGCTCACAGTGTCGACAGCAAATGATTATTATCATGAAATTATTGAAACTGATTCATATTTTGTTCAAGGTAAATGTACCTAATAATTTTTCATACCTGCTTTTTCCAAACTATGCGTTTCTTCATCGCTATCTGAACCTTTGCTAAGCGTTAATTTCGGTTTAATCGAATCATTTGGATTGGGTTTGATTAGCTTCAGCGTATTGTTTAGTTTAATCGGCTCTAATACGGGATGAACTGAAAATCTACTTTTGTTCGGAGTGAGTTTTATGTTAAATACATCATCGGGTTTATGCTTGTCGCTGTTAGCCAGTTCTTCTTCGCTAGAACTTTTGTCCGAGAAAGTAATGCCGATGTCGGTATTGTTGTCTAGATTAAATCTGACGCTCTTCTTGTCCTCCTCTTCTTTTTCAGATTTATCGATAATGGCAAGTTTATCAAATTCTAGACTTTTAGAATGTTCTATGGTACTTTTTTCTCGTAAAATACTCCGAGGTTGTTGTAAGTCTACATGATCTGAAACTAATTAGTGCCAAAATGTTTATTAAAATTGATTACCTTGAGAAGGCTTTGACCAAAAGCATACATTGCTAGAACAACTAAACAGGAGGCGAAATTTTCGATAATTGTACAGAGTAGATGAATAGCACGCTATACTGACAACACAGTTTATTTGAATCCATCATCTAAATCGATTCTTTCATTTCAAAACTGGGATAAAAATACATACAGCAAAGGTGCTGTGTGAGGATTTGAATTAAATAAAAATATTTGTCCACGACCACCTAATAATAAGTCAATATTTTACCTCCTATCTAAAGGTATATGCTACCCATATATCAACTGTCGTGAATTATGGTTCATAATACACTGTAGTGTATTATGGTTCATAATTCACGATTAGAGATGGGGGTACAATATGAAATAAACTTTTAAATCTGTGTATTTTGTTCAGGAAATTTGTTTCTGGCATATATCGTATCTATAAAATATTGTAATTTTTAGTATTGATACTTTTCATAACGATATTTTCTAATATTAAGTATTTTAAAACAATATATTTATAACGGTACGTTGTATTGATACTTTCTACAGTATCGCCCATCTCTATAT
>CAJUYI010008626.1:0-10781 GCA_910591695.1 Galerucella pusilla
ATATAAATAATACTATTTATGTTTATTTCTCGCTCTGAACTTGACTTCGTACGTGCAACCTTCCTACTTTTCTATTCTTATGATTTATTGAAATTAGCTTCAAGGGATTTTATGTCTTTTGTTTAAATATAATTCTTAACCTATTATATTGACCAAAAGGCATCACACTATTATAAGTCTCAAGAGTTACTGGCTTTCGAGAAATTCAATTTTTAAACCCCCCTGCATAATTTTCATTTCATTTATTAGCACAAAAATAATAATATTAGTAGGCGCTGATTGTAGCAAATTTTTTAACAGCTGTAATATAGTAGGAGCATTAAAAATTCGCATTAATTTTGTCATAACTTTCCTGAAGGATGTTGCTTTGAGGCAACAGCCCTCCACCTTCGGAGTCGGGTTGTTACTATAAGCCATGCGCTTTCGGAATCTATGACAATACTATTGCAAATTATCGATGCTATTGCTATATTATAGCTGTTGATGAATTTGCTAACATCAGCGCCTACTAATATTATTACTTTTGTGCTAATAAATGAAATGAAAATTATGAAGGGGGGCTTAAAAATGCGAATATCTCGAAAACCAGTAACTTTCGAGACTAATGATAGGTATACCTTTTTGTCGCAAAGATGATGCAGTTTCAATATTTTCCAATAAAAAGAGAGATACCGCTAACGATAAATAAGTTAATCGCACAGTTATACCAATTACATAGCTTTTGTGGCGCCCTCTAGAAAATACATCAAAAATGGATAACATTTTATGATTTCTCAGGCCCTGAAACCCTTATCTTCAAATTTGTATCTGTATATTTCTTATCATCAATATTTTATCGAAAGAAGTTGCGTCAGATTCTAATATTTTCAGGCCAAGAGTCTTCCATTTCACTTTGGACTATTACTCACGGACCACCCTGTATATAGTGCTAATCCCCACCGGTTGAGTGGTGCACTTTTACAGTCAGTAGTTCACAAAAAACTTACTGTGAGGCACGTTTTTGGGGCTCAAGCCAGTGTAAGACCTTTACCATAATTTCCAATAAACTCAGTTTACTTTTTTGTTGTCAGTATTACGAAACGACCTATCCTGCTTGGTTTTAGTATCAGATAATGAAAAGCCTATCACCGATTTTGTGTCGTTCACATTAAACACATCCACCTTGTACAATTTATCGGACCTAGTCGCTCCATGCCTACCAGAAATAGCAATAACCCTCATAAACAAATAGGAGCTCCTTTTATAATTTAATGAAATCATCTGACTCCAGGATTTTCGACTTTTTAGCTTTGTATCCTTCACTCAGATTTTTCAGAGAGGTGGTTAACTTGCTGAATTTAGAAATGTCACAATTTTCATTCACCAAGAACGTACGCTTCAGCATCGAATAATACGACCATAATGACGATGGCTTCGCTTTCTTCGACTTCTCGAAAAAATACGCCCTAGGCACTTTTTTACTCACCCCATTGATATTCCTGATGCTTTTCCACTCTTTGAAAGACAGGTGTTCCTTCTCTCTATGTGGTGGTGATTGAACAATTGTTTTGTTATAAAATTGTTGTGGGAACTTTGGAATGCTATCTTTAAATTATTTACTTGAAAAAGGATCGAATTGGAATGAAATGGTAAAAACCGCATCTCAACGTCTATTTCCTAAGCGGGAATACGAAACAAAATAGGGCCCATTTGTTTTTTATGAACATTTAAATAGTTAGCGCTGCTTGAGATTCTATGCTTAGAAAATACTCTTTGCTAAAATTTTGATGTTTGTGATTTAACGTACATTTCAATATTACTCCCGGTTAGTTTTATAACCTTGTCTTAAAAACAATCAATCTTCTTCACTAACCGAAATAATAAAGTTAATAAAAAAATAAAAATGTTTTGAAAGTATATTGCTTCATTTGGACACCAGTTATAAATGTTACATCCTACAGGGTGTTTCAAATTTCAGGGTAAAAACTGTAGTAATTGCGGGTTCTGTTTATTGAAAATATTAATCATATTTTAACTCAATAATTATACAGTGTGACCTATTTTGTTTGGAAACACCCCTGTAAAATTCGCATTTCTCAACCGATTTAGATTTAACTTTTTTTGTTAGATTCAGTATTAAAAACAATATTTTGGCACAAATTGTCATAGCCTAATTATTATTTCCAAGGCCCTTTATGTTAACTTTTCTTTGCCAAAAAAGACAAAAGAACATTGGGCATTTTTTTTTTCTGAAAGATAACCATACCACTGGATTCAGAATCATCACAAATGTAAACTACCAACATCTTATAAAAAAATTTTATTAACGACAAAGGTATTACAACCTGAATTTGGAAAAAGTGATATTTTCATAAATTTTTTACGTAGAATGTAGGCAAATTTTTGAAATGGCAGGACTCAAACATATTGTACAGTGAAAATTCGAAGCCGATAACTTAACCCGTTCTGAAAGTAATGTAAAATTGTGCTTAATAATTTGGATTGTTGGCAAAGTCGTCTATGAAAATACGGTCATTAAAATATCTTGCCTGCAATTTTTTTCGAATACGTTTGGTCACTGCTTCAGTCTCAACAAATACTTTTTTTAATTTTGTTCACTACAAAGCAGCAAATACGACAATCTGGATGTCTTCGATTACCTATTTCTATTACTTCTCGTTCACTTCTGTCATTGTAACCACAAAAAAGTACAATTTCAACTTTTTCTTGAATAGTTAGATAGTTGAATATTTGAAACGATCAGTACTTACTATTTCATACAAATGTTACTGACTGACATAAATAAAATTTCAAAATCAAAGCCTACTTGCGACTCGTTGATTTAATTTTATTAATAAATGGAATTATTGAAATTATTGAGCACAATTTTACATTACTTTCAGAAGCTATAACTCTAGAATGGGTTAAGTTATCGGCTTCGAATTTTCACTGTGCCATATGTTTGAGTCCTTGTTTTTGTTTACCATGTTGTCATTTTCAAAATTTGTCTACATTCTACGTAAAAACTTAATAAAAATACCACTTTTTCCAAATACATGTTGTAATAACTTTGTCGTTAATAAAAATTTTTTCATAAAATTTTGGTAGTTTACATTTGTGATAATACTGAATCCTGTGGTGAAGTCATATTTGAGAGATAAAATTGCCTAATGTACTTTTGTCTTTTTTGGCAAAGAAATATTCATAGTAATTAAGCTATGAAAATGTGTGCCAAAATACCGGTTTTGATAATGAATCTAACAAAAAAACTAAAACAAAATCGGTTGACAAATGCGGATTTTACGGGGGTGTTCCCAAACAAAATGGGTCACACTGTATATGTACCAGTAACATTGAATTTTAGTTCCAAACGACCTCGTTGAAGTTCACTTCAGTGATATGTTTATTATAATTGTAAATTTTAAAATGTACTATGACATCAATAGCAAAACTATTCAGAGTTAGTATAAAGTATGGAGCCCCCTTCTAAGGAGATCCAAGAAATTCAAAAATTCTATCAATATATACGATTTCCGTTCAAACCGGAAATGCATATCAACTTTGTTATTCTAAATAGATCACCCTGTATATTTAAATATTCTCAAATTCCTTGTGAAATTCTGCATACAGTAAAACTTTCTATTCATATTTTTATTGAATAATTGAGGCTTTAATCAATAATATATCGTTTTTGACTTGACGTTTTTTTGTTCCAGAATAATGACGACTCATCCAGAGCAAATAAGTGCCAAACGCTTGAATTTGGAAAAAGCAACTAATTTCATGCGACAATTCCGAGACCCCCATTCCAGAGAACTGAAAAAATTGTCGGCAAATCAGTTTATGGAAGTTTGGAGTCACTATGATAAAGACGGTGAGCTCTGGAGTCACTCGAAAGTATTGTGAATTGTGTATTCATTTTTAATAATAGTTCAATAATTTCATATAAAAGTCTACAACATACTTGTGAGCTCAGGTACCGACCAAACTTTTTTCAGTTATAAATGCAACAATTGGCTTTTGTGAACATTTTTAGAGATATCAAGTCCTCTTGTGACATCTCGATAACATTAACGGTTTAAGAGATACGGGCAATTTTATGTCGCACTGCACACCTATTGGCGCATTCACATTTATTTTGAATGTACGATTACAGGAAGCATCCTGTATTATTAGTAAATTATCAATAAATTGGTGCAGATGTCACAAGAGGACTTGATATTTCTAAAAATGTTCACAAAAGCCAATTATTGCATTTATAACTGAAAAAAGTTTTACTTAGAAAAAAAATGGCGCATCCACCATTTAACTTAGTCGGTACCTGAGTTCACAAGTATGTTGTAGACTTGTATATCACGCCAAAAAGTGTTCAATTATGGTGTTTATTAACGGTTAAAATATTACCAATTTCCAATCAGCCATTTGATAGATGTAAAAAAAAATTTTTTCATTCCCAACTTTAGAGCCCTATAGTTCGTTAACGAAGTGCGCTAAGAAAAAATTTTATATGAAATACCATCATTATTTTTAGTCTTTCTATCACCTCCCAAGTTTTTGGTACGAACTCTTGGGACACCCTGTATAAAGTTTCCAAGAATGATATAATTTTTAGGGAAGGTATTCCAAAGTATATTCAGCATTTAAATTCACTATTTTTATTTTTATAAATAGGAAATAATTGTTCTCAAACCTGCTTTAGTTTCTTATTATTTAAGATATTGTCAATTGAATTTGGATCGTATTAATTATTGATATAGTATGGACAAATTAAATTGTTTCATTTCATCAAATCAGTATGGATCTTGATCAAGTGAAAGCGTCATCAATTCAAATTTTTGAAATATATTTACATCTAACGACTAGCCAAAAGGTTAAAATATCTCTCAGAAAACTGTTTCTGCAGTCGTAAATTCCACGTGTTTCACGTTTTTTTTTGTAGATCTTTTTCCCTAAAAGTGCTATGAGGCGTATTTTCAAGACGTGAATAAAATCTAATTCATATTCAAGGCGGGATCTATTTTATGGGCGTAAGAATTTCAAGCCAAGGGAAAGGAGCATTTTTCAAAAAATAAAAATTAGTTTCCGTTCTCAATTTTAAGTGTCACACTCGTCCAAAGTTATCGAAGACAATCAATTTTCTGTACTCAACTTGTTCAGTTGTAATAATTGACGTTATTTTTTTAGGTAATGGTTACATCGAGGGCGTAGAATTAGATGGATTTTTGCGTGAGTTCGTATCGAGTGCCAACGTTTCAGATGTAGGACCTGAAGTAAGTTTTTTGATAACTACGAGGGACAGTTCGATAATATTAGCTTATGAAAAAATGTATTTATCGCTAACCGTCAGTAAAGCCGTCAATTATCAGATTGACTTCCGGAAGCAAACAAACAGTTTCTGCCTTTTTGCGGCAGGTAAAGTGAAATGCGGCAGGTAAAGTATTTTGACTTTGACATTACTCGAAAATCATCATCTGTCAGTGTTACATTTCTCCCTATTACGGCTCGATAATAGTTTTCTTGTGATTTATTTATAACAAATTATTGATGGAACTCCTTTGACTTCAGGAATTAACTTTTATAATGCTTCAGGGTGTACCTTCAATTTTTGGTGAACAGGTTTTTCTAGGGACAAAATTGAATATCACATAGTACGAGGTCAGAAGGATACGTTAGTAATTTTTTAGCTTTTCGCACAATACGTTTATATACAACTGCTCTTATCAATTATCATCTACTAATGGACTTTTTAATAAGCTACGTCATTTATTTTGTCTTTGGGAGTCATTGAGGAAAGGCAACCTCAAAAGGTGTTGAAAATATCAAAACGTCTAACACTGTACCTTCAATTTAAATATAACACATAATAAGTGGATTTGTAAACAAATGGGTTATATATTTGCTGTTCACTTTGTCATAATGAAATGTAATGAAATATGCCTCAGTTTCTTATATTCCGAATTCTGAACGGTTGGCGATAAAATTTTGTATGCACCACGTCAGTAAAGTGTCTTTTTCAGACTCGCCTGCTATTCGCCTCGCTCACTTCTCTCGCTCGTCTCATAATTTCAGACTCGTCCGATAAAGAATCACTTTACTGCCTTGGTACACAAATATCTATTACAAAACATTTCCAACTTTAAAATAAACCTAAAATTTTGTTTTTTCCAGGTAGTTTCTGATGAAATGTTGGTAGAACTGAAATCGTGCTTCATGGAAGCATACGACGACAATCAAGATGGGAAAATTGATATAAGAGAGGTAAGATCGGAATTGCTTAATTTTGCTTTTCATTTATTTTACGCACGGATTTTATTATATTTACCCTATAAAAATGTTCCAATATTTTTCAGCTCGCTCAACTATTACCGATGGAAGAAAATTTTCTGCTTTTGTTTAGATTCGACAATCCCTTGGAGTCGAGCGTCGAATTTATGAAGGTGAGTTAATATATTTCATGTCAAAAGTCGTTGTAAACACCGTATTTCTTTTAGCGAAGGGTTTTATAGATACTTCACACACATAATATATCTCTCTCATGAAATTTTAAATTATTTTTTGGACATCAAAAGGTCAACAAATAGGATTTTATTTAATAAAGATTTTTGAAGTCTTCTCCACATAACAATATGAATTTTAATGAAGTTGCTCGACTTCTCCTTGGTTAAATAATATGAGAATTATAGTTTCAGAAAGGTTTTGAGAATATAATAAAACCTCATATCAACATACATATATAAAATACGATAAACCTCGCAAAACGAATGAAAACTACGCTTTAGAGGTAATTGACTGAAGTTCTCAAATAATTCTGTTTAGCTTCTTTTATAACCTATGTTTCAAGTGATGGTACCAAAATCTTGGGAAATGATGAAGAAGCTAAGAATAATAATATTACAATAGCTCCCTCACTATCTGATTAACTGACTTATGGCCAGGTTCATATTAGAGAATATTGTAACCACTTTTTCTTTGTCTTTCAATAAAGGTTTCTTTTATTATGACATTTACGCATGCGCATTTAACTTCTTTTATTAAAGGATCTTTAATAAAATGAAGGCAGCCTGTATTTAAATAAAATACAGAATAACTGAACTTTAATTAAATGATCGTTAATTGTGACGTTTTTGACAATTGAATTGAGAAAAGAAAAAATACTGTCCGAAATTGACAGCGACAATTGAATTTGATCTTACATTATTGATTTGAGTTGTGTTTGCGTTTCCAGTCTGTAGGTATTTAATAGAAAAAAAATGTTCGAAGAACCTAAAAGGTTGCGATTTGAATATGAGACGATGTAATTACATTAAGGGAAGTGGAACGTAACTCACGTTCCGAACCGAAATTGAAGAAAATCATTTAAATCAGTTACAATAATTATATTTTACATACCTTCACTTTTAGCCTTTATTACAGGCTCCTTTAATAAACGAGACGTTTATTTCTGTTTTACAATAACTCTCTATTATGTTAGTAAAGTCAACTTTATTAAAGTTATGTTAATTATTTGTCTTGTTTTTGATTGTATGATATCCCTGCAACCAGGGAAACTTTGCTCTTCCTTTTACCAGCCAGATGTGTTGCGTTATATTAAACTATTACCATTGACATATATCGATAACACGCTTTATTGAAATGACATTTCCTCTACAGGAAACTGTAAGTAAAGTAAATAGGATAAACTAGTTTGGTTTGTGACTTTCAAGGCATTTACATGCAAAATGACGTGTGAGCATGGTGTGAACCAGTGGTGATCAGAAAAAGGGGCTTAATTTTTAATACACTTGGGTTATTGGAGTAAGTGGAAAAAGGAAAAGACATTATTGAATGATGGTACGACTTATTTCATATTAAATTAAAGCGACGGGCGATATGTGCCGGGTGGTCCAATAAGCCGATTTCTCGGCTATATATCAGAAACTATTCATGTTATGACTTCGGGAAAAAAAATTCTTCCGGAAAAGTGGACAACAGAAATTGCTGGAAATTATTTTCAAGTTTCTAGGTCAACCGCTAGGGGGCGTAACCTGTAAAGAAAATTTTAAAAACAGTTTTTTGTGAAATATGCCCAATTAAACCCAGTATTAAATGAGTAAACTGAAAAAAGGCTTGAATTTCGCACAAATTTGCTTAATTCTTTTTATTCTATTTTTCCAAATAAAGGGAGGGGGAGCGTGGGAAAGTGTTTGTGGATAAATACCTTCAACTTTGGTTTGAATCAACCGATTTTAACGAAACTAGTGTCAATAGAAAGAGTTTTCTTAAAAAATATTCAACGAAAACACTTAATTATGGTGAATTATAATGGAACTGGATTAGATTCTCAACAAAACGGCGCAAACCGCATGTTGATATCTTTTGTCGAACTCGAGATATAAATAAAAACGCATAAACCTAAGTGAGTATAGTATTGACACCCTGTATTATAACTTAAAATTAAATATGGGAAAGGAAGATCATACAGATATCTTGATCATTTAAACTTGATGTCCAATTAAATGTTCATATTGTTTTTCATCGTTTTCCACACAAATATGTAATGTAGCACGCTTTGACATATCTGTTGCTTAAATTTCATCTGTTGATATACTATTTATAGCGTTTCTAATGCGCTGTTGCATGTCGTTTCGCGTGGTTGGTGAGTTTGGTACGCTAAATCCTTCAATCTTCCTCACAGATAAAAGTCCAGACATGTGAAGTCCGGAGATCTAGCTGGCCCTGAAAATACACTTACCCTTCCAATCCATCCATTTGGATAGCTTACATTCAAATAATCTCTAACTCGTCAGGAAAAGTGCGCAGAGCAACCGTCATGCTGTAATATCATACCTCATGTTTGTAAGGAAATATCTTTCAATAAAAGAGACAACCAATTATCCAGAAAATCCAAATATGTGTCACCATTTGAAGTTCCAAGAAATACGAACCTGCGATCTTTCCGTCAACTATACCACATGAAACATTAGGACTCCATCTACCTTGAAGCTGCACTTCCTCTACCCAGAGCGGATTTTCTTCAGACCAATAATGCTTATCTATTATGCAGATTAACACCACCCGCACTATTAAGCGTAGCCTCATCTGCCCACAAAACTTTTGACATGATATGCGGTTGTTTTTCTAGCAGATTTAACAATTGCAGTAACCTGAGATTGAAGCAGCATTTAATTGGACATTAAGTCTCAATGATCGAAATTCATGTATGATTATAATACAGAGTGAGTCAATACTAAACTTACTCATGTTTATGCGTTTTTATTTATATCTTGACTTCGACAATAGCTATCAACATGCGGTTTGCGCTATTTTGTTGAGAATTTATCCAGTTCCATTACAATTCACAATAATCAGTTGTTCCCAATAAATATTCTCAAGAAAAACAAATTTAATTTTTTTTCATTCGAAAGTACCTATTACCTATGACAATTAAAACTAAATGCCATTGCTTTATAGTTGATGTAATTGATCCATCTACACTCTTTCTTTTGACACTAATTTCGTTAAAATCGGTTGATTCAAACTAAAGTTATAGGTATTTATCCCCAAACACTTTCCCACTTTCTCCCACTCTTTATTTGGGAGAATAGAATAAAAAAACAAATTTGTTCGAAATTTTTCTTTACAGGTTACGCCCCCTAGCGGATAACCTAGTAACTTGAAAGTAATTTCCAGCAATTTCTCTTGTCCACTTATCCTGAGGAGTTTTTTCTCCTAAAGTTTTAACATGAATAGTTTCTATCTATATAGCCGAGAGATCGGCTTATTGGACCACCCGGTACATATTTTAGAGCTAAAATCAATTTAATAAATCAATTAAACCAACTATCAAATCCAAATTCAAATTTTTAATAATAAAAATTATGGAAAAATAAATTTATTGTCGGCTTTTTTAACCCAAACCTTTCGATAACAGGCATATCATTTACAAAGGCCTCCGTGCTGCGTGCCCTACTGCGTTACTAGAGTTCGAAAGTAGATTGATTTGCAAAGTGCTTCCGTCTGAGTCATTGTAAGTTCTGGCAGAAGCAGAGCATGTGAGTAGGTGTTTCATTATAAAGTTCCCGAGTCCACATGTTCTGTCCATTTCTGTCCATTTCGTGCAAATGTGTCCTCAGGGTTCAGTGTCCATGCAGCCAGGTAGGTAACTGTCTTCAAATGTCTCTTAGCCATTTTCAATGGCCTGGTTCCTTATAAGTTCTTGGCATTAATTTCTTGAATAAAGCAGTTTGGTTACCATTCGCCGAAACATACGTCCCATCTACTGGTGAGTCGTAGAAGTAATATTACTGGTAAACTCCTTCTAGTCAATGTGGAGGAAAAGATTATTTTGATGGCAAACGCCGCTCAATTGCGTGCATATATCGTGTATTCAATACTGGAAATCAAGCATTTTGGCCCCCAGTTTTTTCCTCCAGCATGGATCTACTTGAAATTTTCACATAAGATGGGAAATAGACCAAGGATCATTTTCTATATCATGCCGCTTTACGCTAAAACCTTGGGTGTGGTTGCCACCCCATCGATGATAAAATAATTCCAAGAAACATTTTTTTACATTTTTTTCGTAAAATTGTTATTCCTGGCTGAAATTTACAGTTTTCCTAGGGTTTTTTTGCGAATAACTCGAAAAATATGCATATATCAAAAAAAAGACGCCAGGCAAAAGTGTAGCATTCAAAATATAAAACAAAATTCTTTCTTTTTATAGTTTTTCTACGACCAATATGAGCCGAGATACGGCATATTTAATAATTAGCTTTTTTTGTCAAATGCATAATTTGGAAGATTCGAGGTTAAATAACGAG
>CAJUYI010008627.1:0-10781 GCA_910591695.1 Galerucella pusilla
CAGAGTAGAATGCTTGTTGTGAATATTGTTTTTTTGCCATATAGTATCGTATATAATTTACCAGTGTTGTTTTTATTGTAAGCTCTCTATATGAATTCGTTTTCTTGTGTATGTATATGTGAAGGTTGACATAATGTATTATACGGATGTGAACAATGACAAATATAAATTAAATATAAATACGTTGAACTTATTTTTTATTCAATCAAATTCCTAATATAAAATAAACTATTTTATTATACAAAGTATAAGTTTTCGGAAACATTTTTTTACGTGAGAGTTGAGCAGTGTGTAATTAATTTTTCCTAAGAGAATGTATGATTACGATTGGGGACTTTCTTTTCATAAGAGAATCTACACTCAGCCCTCTCTCCACCATGTTATAATATTGCACAAAGCCTGTAGTACTAGTTAGTTAAAAGTTTATTTTTTACGTTTTATAGATTTATTTTTTAATTACCGAAATTAACACCAACATTATAGGCGACAACGGTTACGTGATCTAATTTCCCAGGTAAATTTTGAACTTTTTCCAATCCCTTTTTTCGACGTATCTTCTTTTCGTGACCGCTAATTTCCGTCAATACGCCATTTTTATCGTCAAAGTACAAATCTTGATCTTCGAGAGTGTGTCGTTTTGCTGATGTGATGCTTATCGTATAACTTATCAGATTTTCACATAATTGTTTTGCCGTTGTACACGGAGAGTCTTTACCTGAAATATAAATAAGTTTAGTAACTAAACCTATGGATATTTTGTTCCATTGAAATATATATCCACTTCAAAAAAATCTAAAGTAAATTTATCCAAGTAGTCAGATATCGTTTATTCTAAACTGCAGATTATATAAAAGAAATTTTGTAAATAATATCGCACCTCTGGAGATACAGTGACACAATCGCAAATTACAAAACAGTCTAACCTATAGAATTGAAAGTCCAATAGGATAGGCAATGCAGGGTAAGGTACAAACGTGGTTTATAGGTTAGAAATCTCCACTCAAGGGAGCTGGAATCAGTACTCATATTTCACTCAAGTTACACTCAAACTCAACCTCACTTTTCGCCTGCATACAAGAAGGTTGAGTGAAGTACGAGTGACCCTCAACTGTCGACTATGAATTTCACCCTAAGTTAAAAAAAACCAATATCAAAGAAAGTATTTACCTGTTAAACCATTTTTCAAAATATCTTCCATCAACAGCAATTGGAGATCGTATCTCTGATTTGGAGTTATATACGGTATTCCATCTTCATTTCTCACTATCGGTTTTATATTTGAACTTCTCATATCTATTGTTGTCTTTGATCGTAAAAATTTGTATCCAGTTTCCGTAGTACTCGTTGTTTTGCCAAATTTTTCTTCGATTATTTTTTTGTCTCTAATCAAAGAGGTGGTGTTAGATTTATCTTGCTCCTTAGTTTGATCGCTTGTTACAACTGTGAGATCATTAAATAAAAGTATGTAAAAGCAAAATATTTTAACAGGTTAATTGATTATTTGATTTATTAATTTTAATATGAAAATAATACTGTTGGGATTCTGAGAATGTACCTGTAAGATAGAGGATCTGTGACTTGAACCTTTACACATTTGTAATATTTGCTATTCTGGAACCAAATCTGCAGCTACCGAAGCGATCATCAATTTCCTGCTGCTCTTTGTTCAGAGATATTTTAGTGAAAATGAGTGAACAGCTGGAGGTGACTTATTATTTCATAGTATGCTCCAGAGTGGGGAGTTCAATTTATTGTAATTAAATTCCATTTTTCAATGGTTAGAAGTAATACCTATTTCATAATTGTATACATGGAGACTATATAAGGAGACCGAACTCCATGTATTTCAATTTTTGCACAAGGTAGAGGGCGCCAGCTAAGAATAAGAACCTTCACAGCCAATCATAAAACTTTAGTTCATCAAGTTTTATTGGTTGCAGGCTCCTTTGACAGTTCGCGGTTCACGTGTAAGGAAAGTGAGGTTAGAGGTAATAAAACCAAAACATTTTTTGGATAAGAAGTCCTTTTTTTGTCCTCTTTTAAAAAAATAACGAAAATTTTGATCGTTTTTGTGGTAAAATAATCACCTGAATGTATTATACGAATATCTACTATCATGCTTCTTTGTTATGGAATTTAAGAACAAATTTAAAGGTCCAGCACAGTTACAATGAGTAAAACCTCGAGTTTAACAGGTATTTGAAAGAGAAATTTGAAGAATAAAGAAGACACCCTACGTGAAAGTAAGTATATTCTAGAACCAAGTTCACCCCAATTATGAAAAATAAATTCAAGTTGAATTAAGAAATACCTATGTTCACATAATGTATAAAGTTTTTTCAGAATCTGGCTTCCTACATAGTAAAATATTAACTAACAAAAATATGAAAAAACGAAGAAGGAGAAACCAATTAAAATGCTTGGAGGCAGTGTATCATTTCAAATGTACTATATTGAATGGCCTTCGAATAATTTAGAATTGGAGCATCATATTTTGCAACTAGAAAAAATAGTTCGAAAACATAGAAGGTAGGTATGTATTGATAAATGTCACTAGCCATAAGCTCTAAACACAAATTTGGTCCTATTATTAAGAAATAATAAAACAATTACATAATTGATAATATCTAATATTTTAGGTTTTTTTTTCATGAACTAACGAAAATATGAATGTTTCCAAACTGGTCAAGCCTTTAGAAGGAGAAATTATGAAAATGTTAAATACCTATACAGATTTTCATGAGAAGTACCTACCTAATCAACTACACACCATGTAACTTCTTTCACCTAAAAATAAAGTGTACAATCTGTATTTTGCCTCTTACTTGAAATCTACCTATTTTATTGCCTGTTATACTTATCTCACCTACTATGAGTTGGTAATAAGTTTACTGTTAAAGTTAAAATAAGGTAATTAGGAAACTTGATAGATTTACCTTGATTTATAGGATTACAAAAGAATACATAGATAATATATTTTGATACCAGATTGATTTTAGAGAAAATGCTCAACTATACATTCAATATTGAACCTGACATCAAATTACAAACCTCTAGTCTAGATTATGAAGAAAACAGTGTTGCTATTTTTCTAGGCATTACTGAAGCATTTTAAGGTGTTTGGAACTGTGGTATGTCCTACAAACTATATGAAGTGATGTGTCATAAATATTTAAGACTACTTTAGTGATATAGCATCACAAGTAAAAGTGCCAAACCTTTATACGTTAACAAGGACTTCTGTAGGGCTCCTTGCTGTTGTATAATTTACTCTACAATCTATATGTGCTGGTACAACTACATTTTGCAATAGTGGTTTAACATGTGGAAGTTGATGCCTGCACAGGTTTTTAATATAAGATATATTTAAATAATTTCCATCACTCAAGAAAATAATTGTTTCAAGTAGGATCTTTATTTTAACAATACAAAAGTTTGATTCCTAAAAGCAAACACAGTGGAAAGTTACCAATTATTGTGAAATACATGAGTACACAAAATATATATCTGTTGCTATTCATTAACTCAGCTGCACAAAACATTCACTACACTATTTTCATGATATTGATGCTTTTCCATAATTGCCCAGACTTGAATTACTTGGCTGTAGATTGGTAAGAAATAAGTGTCAACAATTAGTTTCAATGCCTTATGGTTTCATTAATCCCTATTGGTAAAGTGCACCAATAATTGCAAACATAATTTTGTTCTATTTCTTGAATATAAGTACCTATTTGTTTGAATTCATGTTCTCACCTCATTTATATTTTCATTTCCTATTTTTATCTGAATATCAATTGAATTCATAATTTTCTGTATTAAAGGCATACTAGTACTTCCATCAGATTAGTTTCATAACTCAGTTCTTATCAACCTCTAGTTTTTCTTCAAATCATTGTTCACCTTTCTTTTTCCTGATCTCTTATAATATACCTACTTGTATAGAACAGAATAATAATATCAGCAAAAGTGAAGTATTTTGTGTGCAATTGTGCTTTTTCTATACTTCTCACAAGTGGGGTATAATTTATAATTTTGATTCAAGATAATAATTATCTCCTACTTTATTTATCTGAATATTTTTGATTACTGAAAAAACTTTAGTTTTCTTGAATTAAATTCAATTTGCATCTTCGTTTTATACCTAATCTGCACTACCAACCACTATTGCAATGGCTTCCAACAACGAATACCCTGCCTATTTTAAATAATTTCTATTTCTATTGCATTTTAGTAATGTTTACTATCGGACTACTGTCATCTATAAAAAGTAAGGTTATTGTAGTTTCTGTCAGAAATGGGTTCTTAAGGTACAATGCGCACGCTGCGGTCAAAAACCAAACTACTTAGAAAGACGATTTTGAGGCCATTTTTGTCAATTTTCCCGTATGAGTCAGTTCTCCTTATCTAGTCTCCATGATTGTATATATCAAATAAAATTGAGTTGTTGTTGTTGTATTCATTGACATTTGACATATTAGCATTATTAGCTATGTTCGCGGGTCACAATCCGAACCAGTTCAGGGACTATTCGCATGCGTATTCTAAAAGGTGGCGTTCGCGGTTAATATAATTCAGAATTTTCAAAGTTCGGTGTTTGCGGATCGGTTCGTTATTGATTCCTAGCAGTTCTCTGATTTTGGTGATCTGGTTCGGAACTAAGAATGCGCTCTAGACAATGTAGAGTTAATTCCAGACTGGTTCGGAATCGGTTCGGATTGTGACCCGCGAACATTGCTGTTATGTCGATGGTTTTATAAGCACGTTCAGCAGAATTACGAACTGATGGATCAGTCTAAAAAACGATGAAGCGATGAACGCGACCATAGTTACAGATCTTAACCTTATCGGTTTCAACTTCACTTCTGTTTATAATGTCAAAATTCTAACCTCAAAACAATTAAAAGTATTCAACAACTGTGTGTGTACCGACCTGGTAAACCTTAATACGAATTGATATTTTTACAATTTGTAATAAAAGAATGGCGTGAGTAAACTACTGACATAATAAATTTAACATGTTATTTATTTATTTGAATATACGTATTTTGTAGAGCACAAGGTGTAATAAGAAAAAGGACCAAAAATACGTCTCCAGGAGCAATTGGAGTTTTACTTACAATTCTTTAAATCCCAATTATTTAATAAAAAAGTGGGAAGAACTAATGGCGCAATCATATAAATTAAAACTAAAAACTCTAGAACTTTTCACGAAAAATGAAAATAATAATAATAATACAACGTCCTGTACTGCTTACAGTGACAGATGTCCAGCCCGTAAATATTTACGAATCTGTAAGGAAACTGTAAATAACAGGTAAGGTTAGAATCGAATTTCCCGTAACTTTCACATATTTCGACTTAAAGATCTTACAGATGTTCTCAGAATTCCACCAAACTTCCTGAAATTGATCAAACTTATACTCACTTTTTTCACATTTTGACGTTTCATCCAACGAATTCTGGCTCATAAAAGCGGCTTTAAGCGGATTATACTCTGATTCTACATCATCATTTACACTACTTCCTTTATTAGAATTCGTTTCAACTTTTCTACCAACATTTTTACCAGAATCATCTATTTTCAATTGATTATTATCACTAATATTGGAATGTTGAACTAAGGAAGTGTCTATGTCCTTCGATGGAATTTTTTTCAACGAAGACGTGGAAGACTTATTGGGCACAAAGTTACTACTCGAAGTATTTCTGCTAGATACAAATTTAGTCTTAGATTTTCTAGGAGGTTTTAGAGGTGGTTTTTGACCGGCGGGTTCAGCTTGACTTGGGTGTTTCTTTACCGAAGGCTTAATTTCTAAAGGTTGTTGTCCTTTCTGTTTGGTATGGATAGCTTGTTGATCATTTTTTATATTAATAGCAAACTTACAAACATTCGGATCGAAATTATCTGTAAGACCATCGCTCGCAACCATAACAATATCTCCTTGCTGCAAGGTTGTAATCGAAAGCGTAAGATTGCTAAGTTCTGGGTTGATACCGTCCACTGGACCCAAAGCTCCTAAAGCATCCCTCATATCTCTGTTGCAATTAATATCGTGAGAGCCTGCATAATGGAAGAAAATCATTACTAAAACATTAGCAAGTGAAATTTAAAGATAAATTTACTGTCTCAAGGGTAAGGAGTGGTTTTTCACCATATTTGCATTTAAAAATGTCGAAAACTTGTGAAACAATTTTTTTTGGAGGGAATTTTGAATGTTTGCTATCAATACCGACATGATTGCATCATAATATATATCGTCATGCCTTTTACATCAAAAAGTAATTTACTGATAATGTCCAATTAAACGTACCTTTAGTAAGTTCCCTAATTCCATATTTCTTAGAATAAATGTAAGCCAAAGTATCGCCCACATTACAAACACAACACACGTATTGAATTTCAGTTTCTATTTTTTCTCCATCAGGTGTTCGAATTCTCCTTTCTGATTTCTGCTTTAACGGTAAAACCACTGCAACGGTCAAAGTGGTCAACATACCCTTAAACAATATTAATTGTACATATACAGTGTGTTCACGGTTGGAGTATTCTATAAGTGAAAAATTTTTAAATATTAATTTAGTGAAAAATGTTATTCTTGTTAAAAAGTTTTACTTGTTCTGAAACACCATAAAATGATATAAAATTCAAGTTTTTCAAAACCCGTCTCATTTTATGGCCAGTTTTATGAAAACCTGGAGTCTGACTTTTGACATTTCTTCACATATTGGCTAATATCTCGGGAACCTTAAGGTTTGCAAGATTCTAGTCTACGCCATTCGATTCAGAATTGAATTTTCTATAAAAAGAGGAATTTTGAAAATTATGAGTCTTCGCGAATTAGTATATTTCGGTGTGGACTTAAAATAATTTTCAAAATCTGAAAATTCTAAAATCCATATCTAAAGTTTTTCGAGGTGGAAAATTCCTCTTTTTATTGAAAATTCAATTCTTGTTGACTAGAACCTTGCAAACCTTAAGGTTCCCGAGATATTAGCCAATATATGAAGAAATGTCAAAGTCAGGTTTTCATAAAATGGGTCATAAAATGAGACGGGTTTTGAAAAACTTGAATTTTATTTCATTTTATAGGGTTTAATATTTAAAAAATTTTCATTATAGGACCCCATTTCTTGACGTTCCCAATACCAATTCACATTCTATCTATTAATAGCACAAGTACCTATATTTACATTAAAAAGCTAGACTGGCATTATTTATTATTTGGTAAAGACTGCTAGGTTTGTTGTTAAATGTTGGTACTTGTAAAAAATGAAACATACCTAACCTAACAATCTTTTCCACTCGTGTTCAAACTCGGATTACGAGAATTTCAACTCAACCCTTGATTTTTTCGAGTTGGAACATCTATATTTGAATTTGTTATGTAGAGTGTCATAACTATTGGGGAATAGGCAAAACGCAGATTGTTTGGACCAAATATGCCTCAAAAAAATGAGGAAAAAGATATATGGCGTTAAAGTTGAATATTTCTTTTCGTTTTTTGCTAAATATTTCACTGTAAATTTATCAATTGTTCTTATTTTTATACAGGGTATATTATTGAATGTACTATTTAATATTTTGTTACAGGTAGTGTCGCGAATTATCTCATCCCTTTTCCAAAATATCATATATAAAAAGCTGACTCACTATTTATTTTTGCTAAAACTAATTAATTTACTTCTTATGTAAAATCACACAGAACAGTCAGTCAGTAATTATCTTTCGAATAGAAAACACCTATTGTATTGTCGGGAATATTATAAAAAATAAAGTTTTTAAAAAGGAACTTTTCACCCATGGTGACTTATTTCGCGTTAAGGATTTCTTATGATGAAATCGACTGGTAACTCTTTCTGAGCCTATATTTTATATAAATAGTTATGAAGAATAAGTACCTTATTTTCCAATATGAGATCATGTGCACAATTGAACGCCCTTAAGAGACATACAAATATTTCTCTTGTACTACTAAGATTTACTCTTTCATCTAATATTGCACTCGACAAAGAACTCTGATCCGTCTTGATGGTAAGATTTTCGAATGGTTTTGTATCGTTAAATATTGTTTTATTCAAATAATGTAAGCTACCATGTACTGCCGATTTAGCTGCTATACTCGCCTTTTCACCTAAAAAGACAGAGGCAAAAATATTAAAAAGTTTGAAAACTAACCAAATTTTAAGAGTTGCATTTAGGGTTATTTTCATAATAAACTCCTTTAAGTCACTTTAGCTAAAGTTACTTTAAGAACTCTTCAATGTTCATTTACGATAAGTTTACAAAACATGACAATGTTTTACATCGTTGCCACGTTGTAATTTTTTTCCAGAAGTTGGCATAATAGTATATTATTAAACGAGCAATTTATGATAGCCAT
The DNA here is from genome assembly GCA_910591695.1 of Galerucella pusilla. Classification (NCBI taxonomy): domain Eukaryota; kingdom Metazoa; phylum Arthropoda; class Insecta; order Coleoptera; family Chrysomelidae; genus Galerucella; species Galerucella pusilla. The sequence continues at coordinate 8,385 of CAJUYI010008627.1, forward strand.
AATTCACGATGGGTGACGTTTACGTCACGAGCCGCAGGCGAGGGACGCAAGTCACTCAAGTGAATTATGGCCATAAACTGCGAGTAGAATACTATACTTTGTCCACGACACTTAATTTATTTATTAATAAATAAAAGTCAGTAGCGATTTGGCATATTACTAACCTCAAAATGTTGTGGCAGCTACTTCAAATAATTTGACATATATAGAGATGGGCGATACTGTAGAAAGTATCAATACAACGTACCGTTATCAATATATTGTTTTAAAATACTTAATATTAGAAAATATCGTTATGAAAAGTATCAATACTAAAAATTACAATATTTTATAGATACGATATATGTCAGAAACAAATTTCCTGAACAAAATACACAGATTTAAAAGTTTATTTCATATTGTACCCCCATCTCTAGTCGTGAATTATGAACCATAATACACTCCAGTGTATTATGAACCATAATTCACGACAGTTGATATATGGGTACCATATACCTTTGGTTAGGAGGTAAAATATTGACTTATTATTAGGTGGTCGTGGACAAAATTATTTTGATAACTTGTTTATATGATTAATTATTCCATTTACACTTTGTACGTTAATATTGTTAGTCCCAACTTGAAAAATATAAGCATAAACTTCACTAAACAAGAAGAATTATCATTGCTCTCAATAATTTCAAAATATAAACATATTGAAAGTAAAGCAACAAACAGTATACTTCCTAGAGAACAGGTAATTTTACAACAATGAAACACATGAAGTTCAATATTTTGTAGGAAGAAACATGGATCAAAATTTTGAATAAATTCAATAGTTCAAATACACGAAGATCACTTATTTTACATTCTAAATATCACATATTAATTTGTATCGTGTACGTTTTTGGACGACACTATGTTTTCTTCTTCATCCGAGCTTGTGGTCATCATAGAGCCAGTCGAAATATCTGAATCTGTCGTGTCCATTACACTTTTTTAAATATTGCAGTACTTTATGTTATTCCAAAACACATGGATGTCAAAACAAAAAATTTTTATAGGTTAAAGTAGTTCTAAAGATACGTAGTACCTCACTTTATAGTTAAAGATACTTTAACGACTAAAGTGGTTTTATGGAAATGGCTGTTAATTATATATTTGATAGGAAGATGGAAATATTATATTAGATAATTAAATTAAGATTAATGATGAAGCGTTTCAAAAAAAGTTAAAACATTAACATACCTACCCCAATTTACTCCATCAGCTACGGCTAAAATAGCAGAATCGCTTCTAGCAATGATACCAAAACAATCTGCGATGGGATTTCCGATTTTATTTTTAGTAACTAAATTTCTGTCATAAAGCGAATCCGAAAGTCCGTAAACATATTCTGATTTCCTACGCCACTCCTTGGGAAGCAACAAATCTTCATTTTGTAACCTAGAGTTGTTCGTAACGCATTCACCACCTTAAATAGATAAAAATTAACAAAACTTTAAAATTTGTTGTTGACATTATTTCAAGCAGTTCTTTTCATTTCAAACAAAGTGCAAAATACCAACCATATACAGTAAAATAAAAAGATTATCTGTTGTTTGAAAAATCAACAATGAAATGAATAATACATTATAAAACATTATTAAAAAAAATACAGACAACTACCAGTATTCTTTAATTCACTCAAAATAGAAAATGTGGATTAGATATTCAAGTATTAGTTTTTGGAAAATTGATTTGATTGTAGGAATTGCAAATTTTTTATGGAAAGGAATGTTCATAATCTCAGGAATATCATTGAATCTTAAATTTCTGTTTGCCAAGCATTTCGATTTAGTGGCATGTGTGCCCTGTGTGCGAAATTGGACTGGGCCTCAAATATAATACGGAATATTGATAGCAATATTAATTTAGGTTTGAAAAATATGTGTGTTATGATTAAGTAACCAACTACTTTAAATATAAAATCAGCAATTTATCGTAATAAATTGGGAACCTACTGAAAAATGGGTACATTAAAAACAAAATAAAACCAAATGTGAAAATGTTAATACAGAAATGTAAAAGCAATGGAAACTTCCTTTGTCTAATTCTAAAAACTAGGCATACTATATATAAACATGTACATGCAATATAATCGTGTTTTATCCACGCAAGAAAGTTTAAACCCCAGAGCAAAGTTCGAGATTTCCATTTTCTCAAGTTGATATAAAACGCAACTAAAAGAGGCCAGTCGGTATGGGTCATTTTAGACCAAAAGTGCAACTAATTAGCAATACGACTGATTTTTTTGAAATATGTAGATTAATATAAAAAAAAGTTTACCAGTCTATCGATTTCCCAAATTGGAAAAAAAAATCAAAAAACTTTTTTTTTTTCGAAATTTTCCAATAATTCACGCTGGGAGGAAGGTGG
>CAJUYI010008628.1:0-10775 GCA_910591695.1 Galerucella pusilla
AATTGACGTTAATAATGTCTACTTTTTTTGACGTTTGCGGAAAAACAATATTTCTCGATGTCAACATTCGGTCGATATAGATTTGGCGCTATCAAAAATACCCAAAATCTCGGCTGTAGATATTGTTTGTGTATTCTGTTGGTTTATTTGGAACTTGAAATAAAAGTAACATGAATATTAAAAAATCTCTTGTTATATGTTTTAGGTGAAGAATCAGAAACAGCAACAGAAGGCGAAGAAGAAATTCGTGCGAGAGAGTTACGAAAAAAAGAAGTCTGCGTCGAACCACCGATAGTACATACCGACACAGGCACTGATACAGAGGTGAAATCATCTTTCAACTTGTATTTAAATTATCCCGATATAGTTTCCAATCACGATATCAAAACCGGCGGCGGTAAACTTTCGAATCGATCTTCAGATAACGTCTCGATAAATTCCGGTGATTATAACAGTGCCGAATCGGGCGATCTCGATCTAAATATGAATAAAATCAACGATACCTCTAACGTCGTTGTTGGTAAATTAAAAATTCCCAAACCCTCTGATACCTTCCAATCTTCTCCTTTAGCTAAAAGTTCCACTTCCGGAGATGTATCCACTCCTAAAAAAGTCTTGAGAAATTTCGTTATACCTTCTAAGGATAAAACTTCCTTTGGTTCTGAATTTGTTCCGAAATTCCAAAACACCGAACCGCAACCATTGTTGATAATCAAAAGAACTCCCAGTAAAATTTCGTTACCGAAAGAAGTAGGAAAACCAAAAGTAGCCGTCAACACCTCTAAACTTGATAAGGAAAAATATTTCGGCGTTCCTATTAAAAAGCTACTACCAACAAAATTGAATAAACCTTTGATTAAACAACACAGCCTACCAGAAACATCGCAGGAAATAAAAGAAGTTAAAAACTTCAATTTCGAACCTGAAGACGAGGATCTAAAAGATATCGACAATTATATAGAAAATTTAATAGCAAACGAAGACGAATTGAAAAAACCGATAGATCCTAATAAGTTTAAAATGAATTTAGAATCCGAAGAGTCTGAAGTGGAGGAAGAGAAAGTTTCTAGCAGCATAGAAGATCTTCTTAAAGCTTTAGAAGTAGAAACTAAAGATGAAGAATACGAAGCAGTCGATAAAGGTGAAGAAAAAATTGATGATTTATTAACGTGGATGGATGGATTGCAACACGATACACCCGATAGAAAAGTTTGTAGATCATTTAGCGACGTCAAATATAGTAATTTGGAACAGTGTCTGAAAACCCCTCATCTTTCTGACAAGATCATCAGTAAAATCCCTAAAAATAGCATCTCTTTATTTGAATCTCAAGTTTTAGGAAAAGTATTGCCTAGACAAAGCAGTACTGATAGTGACGATCAAGATAACAAAAAATCTTTCGGTCTAAAAAGATCAAAGACTGAAATTCGTTTTAAAAAAAATACGATAACTAGAAATTCCGTGGATTTAGATGCGGTGGAAAAAGTTGATATTAAAAAAATGTTGAAGAAATTCGAAACGGCTCCAGAAGAACCGGAAAAAGTTAAAAGAAATATCGTTAGGGTAAAATCCCAGATTAACCCGGCTGATACTTTTTTAAAAAAGAGCGCCGCAAGAAGCGCTAAAGTTGATAAAGAAATTGAAAAATTAACATTCGAACCCAAACCGACAGGTATTAAAAACACCATTAAAATATTCGAAAAAAGTCCTGAAACTACAACCAAATCTAAACAAATTGTTGATTTTTCTTTGGACGACGTCGAAAGATCCGTACAAGACACTCTTTTAGCTATTGGGGACAAATACGATTATCCCGGTCAAGAAGACTGGGGTGCAAGAGTTTCTGTCACTTCTACAGTTTTCCCACATTTCCTAAATGATAATGAAGTCGAAACAACGTCTAAAGATGGAGAAAAATCATTGGATAACCTAAGAATTGACGCAGATCCTAGTATAATTTGGAATAATTCAAAATTAAATGACAAAATAATTACTACAGATGAAGAATTTGATAGCAAGGGAAAATTAGATAAAACAAAAGATATTATAGATAATGAATTAGCAAGTTTACAAAAAATATCTTCAAATTATTCGCTGATTGATAAAAAATCGGAGAATATTAAAAATAGTATCCAAGAGGAAAATGATAAAGAATTGAAAAATGAAAATGTGGAAGTTCAAAGCTTTGAATTAACTACAAGTGCAAAGAAATCTCCAACTCCTGAACATAAAATTGTAACTAAAGTTGATGATATAAAAGAAAACGTTCCTGAAATGTACGCAACGGAAAATGTTGAAAATAATACTCGAGAGTCAGATACTGTTCCAGAAAAAAGGTTAGAGTGCTCTGATGATGATAAGAGTGCTACCAATCGATATAAAAATGCTGCTGTTTTAAATAAAGAATTGGAAAATGAAAATGTGGAAGATAAAAACTTTGAATTAACTACAAGTACAGAAAAATCTCCAACTCTTGTGTGTAAAACAGTAACCAACATTGATGATATAAAAGAAAACGTTGCTGAAATGTACAGAAAGAAAAATATTAGAACTAGTACTCAAGAGGCAGATACTATTACAGAAAAAAGATTAGAGTGCTCTGATGATGATAAAAGTGCAACCATCGGATTTAAAAAAGCTGAGGTTTTAAATAAAGAATTGGAAAATGAAAATTTTGAAGTTGAAAACTTTGAATTAACCAAAAGTGCAAAGAAATCTCCAACTCCTGTATATAAAATTGTAACTAACGTTGATGATATAAAAGAAAACGTTCCTGAAATGTACGCAACGGAAAATGTTAGAAATAATACTGAAGAGTCAAATTTTATTCCAGAAAAAAGGTTAAAGTGCTCTGATAATAATGATGATGATGATAAAAGTGCTACCAAAGGATATAAAGAAGCTGCTGTTTTAAATAGAGAATTGAAAAATGAAAATGTGGAAGATGAATTAACTGCAAGTACAAAAAAATCTCCAACTCCTGAGTATAAAATAGTAACTAACATTGATGATATAAAAGAAAACGTTGCTGAAATGTACAGAAAGAAAAATATTAGAACTAGTACTCAAGAGGCAGATACAGAAAAAAGATTAGAGTGCTCTGATGATGATAAAAGTGCTACTATCGGATATAAAAAAGCTGCTGTTTTAAATAAAGAATTGAAAAAAGAAAAATTTGGAGTTGAAAACTTTGAATTAACCAAAAATGCAAAGAAATCTCCAAGTCCTGAACATAAAATCGTAACCAACATTGATAATGTCAAAGAAATTGCTCCCGTAATAAATGCAACAAGCTACAATGTTGAAATACCTTCCAATGATAAAGTTGAAGACGATTTTGGAGCAAATTCTGATAAAATCAACACATATACAGAATGTTTTAATGAAAATGTTTCCCAAGATGTAGCGAGTACTCCTTTAGGGGAAGTGAAGCCAAATAGCGTAATCAGTAAACCCCTGTTTGATTATGACGACGAAGAATCACTTTCATTGTCGATTAATGAGTTTGCTCCGTTAACTTTTGCAAAAGCTGTCAATTCTACTGATTCTTCTTTAGCTGATGAAGCTACCAACTTCCTAAATAACAAGAAACAAATAAACGTGGAAGATTTATACGCGAAAGTTGATAAACGCAAAAAGTCGCAGGAAAAAAGTGATCCGCTACCACCGCAGAGACCTGTTAGACAAAAATCGAGGACCGAAGAAAGTTTGATCGTTCCACCATCGGTACCACAGCGTCGAAAGAAATCTCCGTTGCCGTTGCGGAAAAATGGGGTGGATAAGGATTTCAAGAAAGAGGTGGTTACTTCTTACGCTTTACCCAAACCGCAAAAAGTTACCCTTCCTCTAATATCCCCTACGATTTCTCCCGATTCTAGTCTATCGAGCTCTTCCACAAGTCATAATCGATCGAAAAAAGACTCGGATAGTGAAAGCTGTTGTATCCAATAATTTTTTATAACTAAGTTAATATTTTTGTAGTTTTTTTACGGGTAGAAATTATTCTAAAAATCGGAGTGAATACGTTGTACAGTGTTGCCTGCTTGTAAACATTTTAATACGCTGTTTTTTCTGGTATTCGTATAAAATGCATTCACCGAAATAGCGTATGAAATTTCCTTATTTTTTCGATGATTCGGCATTGACAGGCCCCAACAATCACGTTAAAGCAATGGTAAAAAAAGGTAATTATTATTATACAGAGTGGCCTAATTGGAGTTTTTTTTTATGTATTTGCAATCTAATTCTAATCCATTGCTAACGTGAGTGTTGTTTTAACATCTTAACCAGCGTTCTCCTTGAAAAAATAAATAAATTTTGAATTATGAATATTAATACACTCTGTATAACAAATTAGGCAGTATGAGAGTGCATTAATTATAAACTATCATCCCGTGCTGTTGTTACTATTATAAATGAAACTAACTTTTTCTTCTGTATGTTCCTTGTGGTATATTATTCATTCTTTTTTTTAATTTCTTGGGAAATTAAACCACAATATTTTTAAATTCTTTATTTCAACGTTTCGGTAGCGTTCCAGCTACCGTTGTCAAGAAAAAATGAGTAGAAATTAAGTAATTTTTCATCCCTAACTGACACAACAGAAAAAATTTGACAACTAGACAATCGAAAATTATTTTGAAGTTTAAGACTGCAAAATTTTGTTATCAATTTATATTAAGGTCCATTCATAGTAGATCATATCTGTGGCAAAATGTGAAATGAAGTATTTCATTTTATGACATTCCAACGATATGATAGTCTACTAGAAATGGAATCCAGTGAAGTGCACGTTCCAGGAACGGTTTTTATTGGGATAGCGCGTTTTTTTCGCTTATATTGGAAATGTTGTTAATAAAACGCGTTTCTTGATAGTTTTTTTTTGTGTTTTTGAAATATGTATAACTTTTTCTTATTAATTCAACTATTTAATGAAAAAATTATGAGTAAAGATACTTATTGATAATTATTTCGATGTTGACCTATCATTGTCAGAATGACAGAAGTTACATTTGATGTGATGCCTTAACTGTGAATTTTCATTAAATAGTGGAATTGATTAGAAATAGTCCAATAAATAGTGGGGCAAACCGGGCGACCGTAAGTATGAACAGTCTTTCAAATAAAAAAATTTCCTCCATTCTCCAGGTCCGGTATCATGATGAAAATTGGCCCCAGAGTTCCAAAAGTTCGTTGTCAGGTGTTCATTGGCCATCATTTAATGAACTAAAATAGTTAGTTTCATTTATAAGAGTTATAAGAGTAGATTCCACAAAGTAAGGGTCCAAACAGTAAATTCAATCGTACTGTTACTGATTTTTTTTAAGGTCATACCACTATTTCTACACAGTTGGTACCTATTTTATCTACTTTTTAGCCCATTTATTTCTTAGTCAATCCCAGCATTTTCTCCTAGTTGATCACAATTAGTGTCTTGATCATAAGCAATAATACGGCTTCTTATTGTTCGAGTGTAGCCAAATGCATCCCAACTCAATTGAAAGAGAAGGTAATCCGACATGAATCACCCTGTAAATGCTTTACGGATACAAATTGAGTGAAAAAAATATGAAAACATGCTAGAGCTCCTCGAGATTGTTCTTTGAATTCTTTTTTTTTTCAAGTTTGTGAGATTTTGATTGTTTTTTATAAATGATATTTTACGCATTTTATTTAAAAAAAAATTTGTGGCGTTTATTGTATGTGCAGCTAATGTATGCAATGAAAATAACATTGTTTTTAAAAAAGTCGTTGACTTATCATCTCCTCGTAACATGAAAATTTTCCGATCTAAATAAAAATTCATTTCTCATCATTTTCTGATTACGTTAAAAAGTACAAGAAAAATAATTTTTTATGGAATATGGGGCGAGGACTTTTGGTATCGCAACATTTTGCCGAATCAAAACTAACCACATCATTACAAAAAAGAATCTAATGAAATTATAAGCATTAATGTGAGTATTACCGAGACACGTCGTGTTATGCCCTACAAAATGTCATGTGATTGTCAAAACATTATTGTTGACATTGTTTGTTGTTTTTTACTGTAATTGTGCATCTAAAATCATTAACACAGCTTACTACCATTTTTGACAGAAAATATATTTTTGTCTCTCAAAAAAAAACAAAAAAGTTTTTCGCATTTTTGTTGATCAATCATTTTGTTCATATTTAGAATATCTACAATAGTCCAGTAAACGAAGGTGTCAACATGGGCAACTGGTCCAGCAAGAGCAATTTTTTTTTATTTGCAGGTTATGGTAGGAACATTCAATTCCCAAAATGTCAGATACCTGACCATTGTGGAAGGGTGGGAAAATGGCTCTGAAATTCCAGAAAATCCGTTTTCCCGCGATATCTGCCGATATTTGACCACTGGAGAATTTTGTTCAGATGAAACAGCAGTTCCTTACCCACAAAAATGATCCCTAGCATTTTTTCGAAAAATTAGATAGTTTTCGAGATAAATGGACCGAACGCCGATCCAAAATTGAGCTCCAGGTCGGCTTATAGAGAGCACTCGTGTGAAAATCAATATTTTTTAATGAATCAAAGTGCGGGTGAAAGAAGGGATCTGTGGCTACTAAGGCGTGTTTTTATCCACTCAAATCGTGCTCCTGGGTCATTGGAAAACCAAGCCAAAATTCGTCTTTGCTAGATTTTTTAATGCTTCCATGGATTTATTCATATTATTTTTATTAAGAGTTATTTCAGCCAATCCTATTGGATAATGGTTCTTTGGGGGGTACTTTATTTATTCCGGAACAATGCTGCCAATAATTCGCCCTTATTTTTTTGAATAATGTGTTTTCCAAGAGGCGATTTTTGTGGATCTCTGGAGTTTTCCCGTGCGCTCTGGTTTATCGGGAATTTCTCGATGATTAACTGTCAAACCCGCTTATAATTGATATTGGGAGAAAGGCTAGAATATCCTCTTGCCGATGGTATAATTTTTTTGGCCCAGGCCCCTGGGCTTTCAGTAAAATCGGGGAAATTTCCAGTTTCCTAAGGGAAGACAGCTATTCTTCTGCGGTGCTTCTTTTTTTTGGAGCACACGGTGAGGTTTCATTTTTTTAATTAAGATCATTATTATTGTTGTGGGTGAAATGACATCTAATGATTTGATAAATATTGTTCATTCCTGTAGAAAAATGGAAGTGGCAGAGGATTCTAGTACACTCCTGTGTTTTATTTGTGATCAAGCTCTGACTGAAGACGTTACAACGGTTACTCGAGGATTAGAAACGTCATTTTTTAAGTTTCAGAAAACTGCGAACTTTTTAACCACCATTTTTGCAAAAAATATTGGTGTAACGAAAAAAATTGTAGGAAAAACTTTTGTAGGTAATGAACTGCTCTTCATTTTTTCTCTGAACAAAAATTCTCTAGGGATCGTAGTTCGGGATATCGGCGGAAAACGGATTTTCGGGATCTCTAGAGCCATTTTCCGACCCTACCACAAATTTCAGGAACCTGACATTTTGGGGGTTAAAATGTACCTACTATCACCTGCAAATAAAAGTGGACCAGATGCCCATGTTGACGGTATTTTTCGCCTTCATTTACTGGACTACAATCAACTTTTCACAACTTGGATTTAAATTCATCAATGATTGTGGACTTTCGAAATTCATTTGGCTGTTTTTTTTTTTCTATTGCTTACAGTGTTACCAAGTATTTTCAACGTTAAATGTAAGAATCTTTATCCAAAAGTTATTTTTAATACTTGTTTGTTTCGTAATTTGGAAATGCTTTGTATTTTTGAAAAAATCAACCTTAAAAATATCGTTTAACATACATTCATTTACTTTCTAGATTGTATCCGATGAAAGTAGTTCCGAAACATCGAGCGAAATACAAAATTCCGCCACAGAAATATCGACAGATTCCGAATTCGCTCAAGACGATCCAACTCCTACAAGAGAAATTCCGTCAATCCTCCTAAACGACTTCAACGTGAACAAAACCAGAGGCAGCGGCAACCTTCCTAAAAAAATCCAGGTGACCAGTCGTTATCTACAAAAACCATCCGACGAAAAAGCAAAAAAACCAAATATTGAGTTAAAACTATCACCTTTGGTACCTTCTGCACGTCCAATAAAAAAACCCGCACCAATAACTCTAACACGACCCGAAGGGTACAGTTTGAATCGCACCCAAAGCACTGGTGGTATAGCTGCTAAGGTATCGCTAGAACTTAAAAAGAAGTATTTGTTGGGTGAAACCAGTCCAGGTAGCATTCAAAAATCCGGTAGTGCATCCACTCTAGACACGAAGTTTAAAAGTTTTCACACTAACATTACAGATTGTCAGAAGATGTTGAAACCGTCGCCAGAAATAAGCGCTAGTATGCAAACTTTTTGCAAAAAGCTGAACGAACTAAAATCACCTGTTTTATCACCGCAACCTTCTATAATATTCACCAAAGAAGAACAAAAAGTAGAAGATGTAGCTGAAGACAGTGTCGAAACTAGAAAAGAAAAAACCGAACCGGTGGTGTTCGAGAACGAGTCGGAGGGTCGTCCAAGAAGTCCTCTTCACGAAACTTCCATAATAGTACCGCAAATCGATTGGAGCAAACAAAATAATAATTTAACTTCGGACAGTTTAGCTTCTTCGGATAGCGATAAAGAAGAACATTCCAAGTCGAAATTATTCGAAAACATACCGAGAGTTGAAGTTCATACAGTTGCCGATGATGAACAAATTAAAGACGACTTCGTTCCGGATTCTTTGATATGCATTAACGATGAAAACCTACCACAGACTGATATTCCGTCCATAGAACCATCGAAGTCCATAATAAGCGAGAAGAAAACTCTGAATCAACCAAAACTTTTACCAAATTTAGAAAATCTCTTGCCCGAAATCCACAATTCGTTGCATATTAAGTACAAAAGCGTTGAAAAAACTAGTAAAGAGGCGCCGGAAGGTATCAATTCCAGCGGACTCAGTTCACCCGAATCTGCAGCTGAACAAATGACGACCGCCTTAACAGAAACAGAATTATCTGATTGGGCGCGAGACGTTTCCGACGATTATGAAGATGGAGAATTCGAAATACATATTAAATACCCTGAAGATTTGAAGCCCAAAATGGCGGATTTATTAGAATTTGATGATTCTATTTCTAGTCAAAAGAAAGAAGCGAAAAACAACATTTTAAGCGTCAATTTAGATAATATAGAATTTATGGATACTGGAACTGAAACTAGCAGTGAAGATGGATTCGTTAACAGTCAAAACGGATACGTTCTATTTAAAAATGAAGATGATTTCGCTGAAGACAGTTTAAATCCGAATATTAACGATTTGGTAGAAGCTACTAACATTAATATATTACCAGAAGTTAAAGTGGAAGAAAAAGTTGGGACTAAGATGAAACTTTTAGAATTAGAACCGATTAAAAGTTCTGTTAACGATCATGAAGATGATAATAGTGCTCAAATAATCGAATCCGGAACTACCACCGAAGAAAACACTTTTACCGAATCTACCGTCAAAAATGTAACTAATGAAACTAAAGAAAATATCGACAATAACTTCGAATTTCACGAACATTGTCAAAGATTACAATCAAAAATCGAATTTTCCAACGTCAAAGATTCCATCGATGTTAGAAAAAGTAGAAGGAAGAGCAAACCGGATGTTTTATTACAAAAACCGGATCTCATCACGGAAGAACTTACAATTTCAACGCCACCACCTAAAATTGTTTCTAATACGCGTCAGCATACACCCGATATTTTGTACAATAAAGAAGTTATTAAAAAAGAAAGAGATACAAATCAAAAGCTCATCCAAGAAATGGTAATGAATAAGATGAAAGCGGAAAATAAATCTTTGGAAAGAAAAAAGAGAAATAAATCAACTGCCAGTCCCAAATCACCGTTCGAATTAACAAAATCACCAACAACAATCACAGAGGAAAATAGAAGTAAAAGAAATTTGTTTCCTTCGACTAATACGACGCCGGATGTGTTATTATCAACAAATTACCCTTTGCAGAATTCGAAAAGTGTCAATGTTGAATTTATTCAATCCGAAGCAAAACTTTCGATTCCGAAAAGTACGAATTCCGATCAATTTTTGTTGGGTACTCCCGATAAAAACGTTCCCGCCGAGCCAGTTGAAGAAACACCAAAAGCACCGCCTCGTTACAACAAATCCGCTGAAGAAATGAACAGAAAATTGGAAAAATTAAAACAAACAGTAAAAGCGCGTAATAAAGAAAACGAACAATTACAAAAAGAACAAAAATCAAACCAAAATAAATCTTCTAGAAGATGCGTAAGCGGTAACTACGAACTATCTACTCCCGTTTACAGTTTGTCCGATGGAAATTCGTTTTGTTCGAGGGCAAAGTCGATTCCGGATTTTCCACAACAAATAAGTGTCGTTCAACAGATCAGTTTGGATCCTGAAAGGGTTAAAGTTTACAAATCCGATCCAAATATTCTGGAAACAAACGATGGGAAAAGTAAGAAGAAGGGTAAAGATAGGGAAAGGAGGAAAAGCATAACGAGACTCATTGCGGATTTTTTCACAAAGAAAAGTCCCATTTCCAGTGGATCTAAAGGATTGTTTGGGAAATTGTCGCCGAAACCGAAGGAAACTTCAAAGGTAATTTCATTATTCAAGGTGTCCCAAGATAATCTCAATAACTTTCAACATTCTTCATATTTATTTCTCTTCTTTTTGTTCAAAATCAGTTTCTTTAGCCTAAAATACAAGGTGTCCATCTATAAATTGACACATTTTAACAACTTATA